>JAOWBW010000011.1:1506395-1788956 GCA_026119855.1 Campanula takesimana
GAAACACGTTGTGCACTCCAGCTAGCATAGGCGGTAAAGCTAAGTTGTAAGCTACCATCCCAACTCGTTCCAAAATTTTAAATGGTCCAATATATCTCGGGCTTAACTTCCCTCGAATACCGAACCTCATGACTCCTTTTGTTGGCGAAATCTTCAGGAACACATGATCGCCCAGTTGAAATTCCAAATCGCGCCTTCGGCGATCGGCATACGACTTCTTTCTACTTTGAGCGGTTAATAACCACTTTCGGATCTGTTGTACCTTATCTGCAGTCACTTGGACAAGTTCCGGTCCAGTCAACTTTCTTTCACCAACTTCATCCCAACAAGTAGGTGATCTACACTTTCACCCATGCAACGCCTCATACAGTGCCATTCCAATACTAGCATGAAAACTATTATTGTACGTGAATTCTACTAGCGTCAAATGCTCGTCCCATGTTCCTTGCCAGTCCAACGACGTAGCTCTCAATATATCTTCTAGAGTCTGAATAGTTCTTTCCGACTGTCCATCCGTCTGTGGGTGAAAGGCTATACTCATTGCCAATTCCGTACCCAATGCTTGTTGTAGACTTTCCCAGAATTTCAACGTAAACCTCGCATCTTTATCAGACACTATCGAAACTGGTATTCCATGTAATCTCACAATTTCATCAATATACAACTTGGCCAATTTCTCTAACGAATCATTCACCTTAATTGCTAGAAAATGAGCCAACTTCGTGAGCCTATCCACAATAACCCAAATTGCATTGTAGCCTTTCAATGCCTTGGAAATCCTACCACCAAATCCATAGCTATATGTTCCCACTTCCACTCCAGAAAAGGTAATGACTGTAGTTATCCTGCCGGTCTCTGGTGCTCACTTTTCACTTGTTTTGACACACCAAACACTTTCATACAAACTCGGCTATGTCTCCTTTCATATTGTTCCACCAGAACGTCTCTCTCAAGTTTCTATACATCTTCGTACTTCCAGGATGTACGGAGAATCTCGAACAATGAGCTTCCTTCAAAATCTCCCTTATAATATCCTCATTATCTGGCACCCATACCTTAGATTGGTACCTCATGATTCCATCTTCTCCTACACGAAAGTCTTTTGCTTTTCCCTTAGCGATACTTTCATGTACTTTCATTACTTCTTCGTCAATTTCTTGTGCTTCTTTAATTCTAACCATAAGCGTTGGCTGAGCACTCATTTGAGCCAAATAACCCTTCACTTGCACTTCCACGCTTGAAATCTCAATGCGGTTCCACGCACTTTCCTCCTTAGAAATTAGCGTCGCTAGCGTCCCACAGTTCTTTCTACTCAACGCGTCTGCTACTTTATTAGCCTTCCCATGGTGGTATAAAATCGTACAATCATAATCTTTCAATAACTTCAACCACCTTCTTTGTCGCATATTAAGTTCTTTCTGGGGGAATATATACTTAAGGCTCTTGTGATCCGTATAAATCTGACATGTCACCCCATACAAGTAGTGCCTTCATATCTTCAAAGCAAACACCACTGCAGCTAACTCTAGATCATGGGTTGGATAATTCTTCTCATGGTTCTTCAATTGTCTAGATGCATAAACTATAACCTTATCATTCTGCATCAATACGCAGCCTAGTCCTTTAAGTGAAGCATCACTATATATCATAAATCCATCCGTTCCTAATGGTAACGCAAGGACTGGTTCGGACACCAATCATCGCTTCAATTCCTCAAACTCCATTCACACTTATCTGACCAAACAAACTTGGCTCCTTTCTGAGTTAATCTCGTTAATGGCACTGACAACTTTGAGAAACCTTCTACGAATCTCCTATAGTAGTCAGCTAGCCTAAGAAACTTCTTATTACACTAACCGAAGTTGGTCTTTCCCAATTCACAATAGCTTCTATTTTTGTTGGATTCACAGCAATTCCATCCTTTGACACCACATGTCCTAAGAATGCCACTTTCTCCAACCAAAACTCGCACTTCTTGAATTTAGCATATAACTTTTGCTCTCTTAAAATCTGCAGTACTAACCTTATTGCTTTTCATGTTCTTCCTTGGTCCTCGAATACACCAAGATATCATCAATGAATACAATCACACACTTATCCAGAAACTTCTGAAATATCCTATTCATAAGTTCCATAAATGTTGCCGGTGCGTTAGTCAACCCAAACGGCATTACTACAACTCATAATGACCATACCTTGTTCTAAAGGCTGTCTTAGCTATATCATCCTTCTTCACTCTTAGTTGATGATAACTAGACCTCAATTCTATCTTCGAGAAGTAATACTCTCCATGAAGTTGATCAAACAAATCATCTATTCTTGGCAACGGGTATTGATTCCTTACCGTCACGCGGTTCAATTCACGATAGTCGATACATAAACTCATCGACCTATCCTTCTTCTTCACAACAACATCGGTGCACCCCATGGTGATACACTCGGTCTAATCAAAATCTTATTCAACAACTCTTGCAATTGCTCCTTTAATTCTTCAATTCTTACAGAGCCATTCTATACGGCGCCTTCGATATTGGTGAAGTCTCTGGTGCCAAATCGATAGAAAATTATATTTCTCTTTATGGAGGTATTCCCTGTAAATCCTCAGGAAACACGTCCTTGAAATATCTAATCACAAAAAGTGATTCTACGGTTACTTCCTTCTTGCGCGTATCACCAATGTACGCCAAGAATCCTTCACATCCTTTCTTTAAAAGCTTACGAGCCTTCATTACCGGTATAAGGTTCGATCGGGTTCTAGGTTTCGTTTCTTGAGAACATCACTCTTCTCTAGATAGTAATCTGAAGTGGACTTCTTTCTTTAAAACAATCCACATGTAGCCAACTAGTCCATTCCCAAGATTACATCAAATTCTTCAATGTCCTAAACTAATGAAATCAACCTCAAGTTCTTTCTCATCCAATTTCAAAGGACACTTCCTAGATATAGACGTAATAGGGATCGATTCTCTAGTTTGAATATCCATAACTAAAGAATTCTCTAACACCTCAGGAATTAAATTCATATTCTTAGCCAAGCAATCATTTGGCACTTCTCATCAGAACCTTGCCCTTTGGCATCGTTCTTATTACCATCCTTTCGGTTTCCATGACCCTTACTCTGGTACTTTCTTGCAGTACCGTCCTTTCACGATCATCAGTAGCCTTCCGCTTATTGCTGTTCCCATCGCGGCTCCAGCTTCCCTTAGATCCAGTCGACTATTTCTCAGTTGACTTCTTCTTCTCCTCTCGCTTACTGCGATAACTATTTGGTTCTTTCTCCATTATCCTTGCCCTTATCCAACACTTGATCATAGGTTGGTAGCATTAACAGAGTAATTCTGTATTTGATTTGGTTGCTCAAACTAGCTTCAAATTTTCGAGTCTTTTTGCGCTTCATCATCGAAGAACGTTGGGCAAATTCTAGCAATTCGGTGAATATAGTACCATAGTCGTCCACCATCATACTTCCTTGAGTTAGGATCATAAACTCAGCTACTCTGGCGTTTCGAACACTTATCGGGTAATATGATACTCTCATTAGTATCATGAATACAAGACGTTTTCATTCACTCTCATACTATAGATCGTCTCCACAGACTAACATTAAATTTATAGGTCATTCACTAGACCACTGGTCGTTTAAATAGACCAGCACTATCTTCATTAGTCAACTTTACTAGACTTATTGGTCGTTTCATTAGACCATTACTATTTTCATCGGTCATTTCAATAGACCATTCTTACTTGTTCCAGGTTAACTCGCACATTTAACACTATTACTCACGCCAATACAAGTATTGCTACTATGCTTAATACTTTCACATAAAAAGGCCGTCCCCAAAAGACGCAACTTCTACAAAAGATCGGTTTACTAGATCTCTGGTCATTTCAATAGACCAATTCTACTTAGGGAAGTCATTTCACTAGACTTTACTTATTAATCGCAGGTCGATTCACTAGACCTACTTTCATTCGCACTTAGCCGTTTCAATAAGCCCATCACTTTTACACATGACCATCTCAATAGGTCACTTTTTTTTTTCATATTTCGATCGTTTCACTAGACCAAAACTAAATTCTCTCGGCCATTTCAATAAGCCAATTACTTTTACTCTTGACCGTTTCAATAGGTCACTTTACTCTTGTTTCGATCGTTTCAATAGACCAAAACTAAATTTCACTTCGCTGTTTCAATAAGCCAACTTAGGGATGACCAAACACGGTTCCGGTTACGGTTCCGGTTCGGAACCGCCGGTTCCGGTTCGACTTTTATGTGAACCTTAACCGGCCCTTGGTTACACCGGTTCCGGTTCCGGTTGTCACAATACGGTTCCGGTTCGATTCCGGTCCGGTTCCGGTTCGGTTCCACGGTTCATTTTTTGATGGTTTTTTAACGGTTAATTCTGATGAAACTGTTAGAAATCGGTCAAAAACACATTTTTATTATTTTCATTCACTGATTTTGGCAAAAAAAAAATCAGTCAAAACACAACTTTTCTTGTCAACTTTCCATTAGTAACGGTTAATTCTAATGAAACTGTTAGAAATCTAATGATTTTGATGGTTTTTTAACGGTTTTACTGACGGTTCAGTCGGTTCCGGTTCGCGGTTTGGTTGGGCGGTTCGGAACCGCCGGTTCACGGTTTTTTGCGGGGTTGAACCTTAACCGGCCCTTATCCAAAACGGTTCCGGTTCCCACGGTTCCGGTTTTCGTGGCGGTTCATGGCGGTTACCCTTTTTTCGGTTCCGGTTCCGGGCCGGTTCGACGGTTCCGGTCCGGTTGCGATCCGGTTTGGCCATCCCTAAGCCAACTTATACTCATGGTCTTTTCACTCGACCAATACTTCTCGTTCTAGATTAGCTCACACGCTTTAACATTTAAGAACGAAACAATCAACAAAGCCATTTGCTTAAAATAAATCATAAACTTTTATTACGAGGATCTTCTTGGAATAAAAGTAAACAAAACAAAAATTCTAGTATTTTCTCTAACTAGAACTAACTATCAATACTATGAATGATATAAATTCTATGTTCCACTTTTCAATCATGGACACCTTCCTAGGCCTTCCCCTAGGTCTTCCACTAAGCACTTTGGAGTCTTCTTAGAGCCTCTTGGTCTACCTTTGGACCTACGAACTGGTACCATTGGTGGTTCATCATCATCAATTACAATTGGGGTAGCTTCATTGTCCCCAAGGTTAATTTCTACTTCCTTGATCTCTTCTTCAGCTACCAATTATCTTCCTTTGGCGCTTCATTGCCTACGGGGGTTGTTGGTTCTGACTCCCTAGCTCTTTCTTCCTTTAAGTCTTTCAATTCGTAGTACCACTAGTACGCCCGTTCTCGGATAGTACTTTTTATTCTGAGTCATGGTCTCTTTGACTTCTTCTAAGTCTTTGCGAGTACCTAGCAATGCCGTCCTATCTCGCATTCACTTCCCTAGTATAAATCTTACTTTTGTCTTTTCAGCTTCCAAGTCTTCAGTTAACCTCTGAATCTTGAGTGTCTACCTCTGGATCACTCTTTTCTTAATTATTATGTGTTTCAAGTTCATCTTCATGTTTCTTCTAAGTCCGTCCAATCAAGACATAACCATTATCAGTACCATATACTTAAAGGTATATGACTATAATCATCAATTGCATAAGCAACTTAAAAGAATGACATTCTAGTGTAACTGTCGCGACCCCGACCCCGCGGGCCCGGAACTCGCGAGCTGGACGTCGACTTACAACAATACACCAAAATAATGAAGATAAAAATTCCATTTTTATACCCAAAATGTTTAAAACAAAGTTTTAGAAATCCAAGCTTAACAACGACAACAAACTACTAGAATGAGCTTCGCAAGCTCACCCCAAAAATACAAAAGATTACAAATCTTAATGACGTCATTGTTGGTAAAACTATCCCCAAAAGGTTATACATTTAAATAATGCAAACCGATCAAACAACCTGCCCAAAATCTCAATCCTCTCGACGTCCTCCTCGATCCGCGAATCCTAATCCTTTTCCTCCTGGGGGGGTTAAGGAAAACTATTTGAAACAAGAAACGGGGTGAGAATAAATCTCAGTAAGTTACTAATGCAACTACATGACATGCTATGATGCAAGAAGCAATAAGCAATAATAAATATCACATAGCACATAGCATTTATCACATAACAGATAGCAGCGAAAATAAACACATAACAAAGGATATAGCCAAGGTTTTCCAAACTGGTACATCCAAATAAAGGATCGCTGTGCAGCTTCAATAATCAACAAATCATCATCTTCATAATAGCATGAAAGCCGAAGAGAAAACCCCGGTACCGAAACCAATAACCAAATGAAGTGTCACAAGGGACGGGAGACATGCCACAAAGTCATGCTCCAAGTAAAGCTAAAATGCACACAAAGGAGCTAGCTCTTCTCACATCCAAGGCCAATCTGGAGGAGGGTAATAATGGGGCAAAACAATGGTCAACATCACAATGGACTTGGCCGTGCCATCATATTGTTTCGCATCGCCCAAACACACACAAAATACCAGCTGGGCTTTCAAATAAATGCTAAGTAATAAATACTAGCTTAATTAAACAACTTAGGGTTCCAAAGTAGGGAACCACACCAATTAATCACCATAAAGATGCAAACGATTTCTCATGAAGAGTTCAACAACAACGAACACAAGAAGTTTCTCATACAAGCACAACAACGATAAACGGAATTTCTCATAAAGAGCACAACAACATTGATCATTAAACAAGATGGTTCCAAGACAAGGACCCATACCAAACACATCCTAAAGATGATACCCACGAGTTAATCATAAAGAGCACAACCCAAACGGTCGCTCACCAATGGCACAATGACTATTACCAAAATGTCCATAAACATTTACTCAAAAGATATACTAGGACTATGGACTCAACCATCTCATCATACCTGGAATTCCAAATAAGAAATCCGAATGAATGCATCTTAAGGTTAATCAAACCGTAAGTACCCAAACGGATTCAAAAGGTTACCCTTATTAGAACATGATCACGACTGGACTAAACCTTGCACTTTAGTGTTCCAAAACAACCCTCTAGGTACTATAGGATATCACCTAAAACCTAGACCAAGTCTCATTCTAAAATCAATCCGATCAGTAAAATAACTTTCAATTAAAGGGTCTTAAAGTATGAAGTCCTCACTTATATCCCAAAATGATCATAACAACTCAATAAAGTCACTCACTTGGATTTACAAAACTTGTTCACAATGGATCGATACAACTCCTCTTAACCTCAAACACCCAATAAAATCCCGAAGTATAAAACTTATAACTTAACTGAACAACCTATACCATCTTGTAGTACTCGGAGAGAGCTTCGAAACGATAGTTTACACGCCTAAAACGGAGTCTGGGCGAAGAAGTTATGGGGGAAACAGTTTTAGAAGAAAAGGGAAGAATATATCAGAGTCCCAGCTTGGCACGACCGTGCCTAAGAAAGTGGCACGACCGTGCCTAAGAAAGTGGCACGACCGTGCCAAACATGACGAGAGGAAAGTGAATATTGGCACGACCGTGCCAAATAAAGGGGCACGACCGTGCCAGAAGAACAATGCCCAGATTTCTTCCTGGGTTCATACAATTTCGAACCAAAACACAACCTTCACTAAAGTTATCAAAATCAAAGCTTCCCAATACATTTTTAAAGCCCCTAAACCACATCCAACCTAAAGGGAACCTAAATAACACCCTTTAATCATCCAAACCAACACCAAATCCCCACATTCAAGATTTCACCATTTCTACCCAAAAACTCAAATAAATTCAAAATAAATTCTAAACTCAACCAAACTTCAAATATAACACATCAAACATCATATAAACATGAGAGGAACATTTTAGCATTAAAATGGGGGAAAAGTAACTTACTCGGATTTTCTCAAAGGTGACGGAACTCGAAATTTCTTGGCTTCCTACGATCCTATCGACGATCTAAACACATTTCATGTTTTAAGAAATGAGAAATAACAAGAGGAAGATGATGGAAATGTAGAGAGAAGGTAGAGAGAAACTTACCCTTTCCATGGATAGAGAGAGAGAAAATGCTGGGAGAGAAGAGAGGGAGAGTGAGGGTGAAATGAGGGAGGAGAGGGGAAAAGAGGGAGTAAGTAGGAGGATTAGAGAATTTACACATTGACCCCTTCCCCTACATACTAACACAATAATCTTACACTCCCCACTAACAACTAAGACCCAACACTCCACACTAGCACAAATAACCAATTAAGTGCTAGGCATAAATTATATAACACATAAAATGCACACATAAATATTTAAATAAATAATAATTTAAATAATTAAATAAGCAAATAAATAAATAATAATTATTTATTACTAATAAAATAGAGCCTAGTTTTCGGGTCGTGACAGTAACCCTTCAAGTTTCACTCCCAAAGTGTTCACTTATATTCCTCATATCTCTCGAGGAATTCTTATCTTAGGTTCTTTTCTAAAATAGTAAGTTTCCATAATTAACTAGTTTGACTTCAAGCAATCTTAGTCTTCTTAAAACGCTCAAATCAAACCTATTCAACATCAGAGTTCCTATCCCTTTTAGCCTCTAATCCCATAGCTCTGATACCAACTGTAACGACCCGAACTTTCCAATAATAATAATAATCCAATAACTAGGAAATCCCAAACGTCAAACACAATTTGGATCCAACGTTCACTTGTAACGGCTATTATATCTAACCATAATTCAATATAATGCGGAAGCATTACTATAATTCAAACTTTAACGGCTAGTACAACACACTAGCTCCAACATAAAATAAAACAATGTCTTAGAACTCTTCAATTGAATCACGGACTGTCCTCCCTTGCGATCCAATCCCTCCCTCTACTCTTTACCTAGGGGAAATAATATAAGAAAGGGGTGAGCGAACAATGCTCAGTAAGTTCATACGGGATCTCTCCGGGTACTAAGAAGAGATAACCGAAAGAACAGATCCAAACAATATTCCAATGAAAGGCTACTTATCAATAAACTTAACTGTACATATTCGAAATACAGTTACACTATTTAAGAAGTTGTGGCACTATCACAAGTCCGTCAATTCCAGAGTTTCAAACACCTTTTCAGGGTGTTAAGAGAATAAGAGACCTTACACCTTTTCAGGGTGCTCCCTTATTATGATATATCATGATAATCAAACTACTTTATCAAGTAGCAATTTAAAAGTCTAAGTTTTTTTTCAATCAAACTAGACCGTTAATTTTAGTCCTTTTCAATCAGACTAAATCCTGCTAGTCCTTTTCAATCAGACAAAGCTACTGCACCTGTTTCAATTAGATACAGCAATATTCATTTAAGTGTTCAAGGTACAAGAAAACATAAGGAAATTCCAATTCACTTTAGATACCCATTGAACAATACACATCAAGGGTAAGATCATTCAAAAGACATTTCATGTCATAGAGTTCAAATACTACCGGCCACTGGGTAGCTAGACTTAGAAAGAAATTAAGAGAATCCTATTTCAAAAGGATGATATCTCAAAATACTTAGGAACGTAATCCCTTACCTTGGCTTGCGTTAATCTTCTTAGCAAGACCACGCGCACGGATCTACAATCATGCACAAAATATTCTTAGGACAAGTATTTACTATTTACTTTCCGTCCCCAAAATACTTTACTTTCTTTATTATTGTCGCGCCCCGTACCCGTGGTCCTACTTGGCCCCACGCTCGGGACACGAACGGAAGACGTTATAAAACTCTTTCTGAATTTTTTTTTCGAAATATACTTTTAGAAAGTGGAACAAAAACACACTTGAAGTTCAAAGACTTCACTTAACTTGAAACAAACTTTTACAAACACTTTCCCAACGAAAGTACTTAGCCCGAAGGCTTACAAACTTTTAAACAAATGTACATACATCAACGTTTACCAAAATAGATGTGACCATAAGAAAGTACGGGTACTCTACCCAAAGGGTTTACATTTACATAATGTAACCTTCAACAAAACAAGTCCCAACTCTTACCAAACCAACGTCCTCCCGTGCCAAGTGTCCTATCCCCTGGACCCGCCTTTATCTAAAACAGTAAACAATTAAGGGTGAGAATAAATCTCAGTAAGCTACTAAAATGCAACTAGGTTACATGCTGATATGATGATCATAAAGAAACAATATCAACAAGTAATCATATAGCATATAGCACATAATATCAACTCATATATCACTTTTATCACATTGCCCACACTCCGGTGGATACCAAAGCCAAGGTTTAACCAATAACCATAACTGATGAGAATACCATCTGAGAAACCCATCAGAGAAAACCATCTGAACAGCATAAATAGCTGAAGCCGTCGGGATCCCGAAAACCAAACCATACCAATAGAACCAAGTAACCAGAGAGGGAAATATGACACAAAGTCATAACCCAAATACTCACCAAAGGGAGCAATTCATCCCATCCAAGGCCAATCTGGACTGGGGAAACTAAAAGGCACAGTGGACATCTTATAGTGAACTTGGCTTGTGTGCCACTATAATTCTCCCACCGCCTGACTCACAAGCTCCAATGGAAAACCTTATAATGGACTTACCTGTACCCCTATAACTCTTCCATTGGCTGACTCCACAACAAGACCAGCTGGACTTTTGACAAGAAGCACAGTAATGAATACTTGCTAAACAAAACCCGGGGCATTTAATCCAAGAAGGAACTAAGCCAAATACATCACAAGATGCACACAAAGAATCCTTATAAAGAATCCATAAAAAGGACATTTAATCCATTACTAACATTCCACAACAATCATCTAAGTACTTTAGGACACTACCCAAAAACTAGACCAAGGTTGATCTCTAAACTCCTTAGTTGAAAACTCTAAACTTTTTCAGACAACTGGGCGGTCGCCCAAACAGGGCTGTGCGGCCGCCCAAAATGCTCTGTCCCAAGAAGAAAATCCTTCAGATAGATGTGCGGCCGCACACCCATTTTTGGGCGGCCGCCCACATCACCCGGCAGGCCTAAAACTTAACCAAAGTTTACTCCTTTTGTTTCACAAGCCAAAATTACCAATATTTGCAACCCTTAACATTTCAACTTACACCAAGGCTAAACCTTAGCCCAAAAACAAGACTAACACCAACAATAACCATTTCATACCACTCCCTTTTGTCCCAAAATTACAAGTATAGCAAATATTACCCAAAACACAAAATTAACAAGTAGAAGTATCATATATAGCATATATGACTATTTTAACATTTAAAGGGGAATTAGTAACTTACCTAGTTCCGGAAAAAGTATCGCTGAAATAAGTTTTGTTCGGCTAGAAATGACCTATTCGATGCCCTGATCATTTTTATATAATTAGTTTTTAAAACGGGTAAGTAAATAAAAAGAATTAAATCGAAATGGGTTGAAGTTACCTTTTTTTTCTTTCACCCTAACTGAAACGTAGAGAAAGTTGTAGAAAGAAATCAACACAGAGAAGGAAGAGAGAGAAGGGGAAAGTTTTTATAAAAAATCTTCACCCAATTTTACAAATTGGTCACTGGACTTTCAAAGTTAACGCTTAAGCCCCTTAACTTATAATTTCAACAAGGACCCTAAAGTTTCAACTTAATCATTTAACTCCTTTAATCATTATTTTTACTAACTAAGTAAATAACACAAATAATCAAGTATGATATGCAAATCATAAAATATGATGCAACACATAAAATGCACATATAAGTCAAATAAAAATCCCCAAAAGTATAAAATAAATAGGGACGGGTTTTGGGGTCGCTACAATCACTCCCCCTTAAAGAAAATTTGTCCCGAATTTTAAGGTTACTTACCGAGGCCCTCAAACAACCAAGGGTACTTCCTCTCGATCTCTTCCCGAAGTTCCCAAGTCGATTCCTCCACATTGTGATTCCTCCACACAACTCGAACAAGAGGGATACTTTTGTTTCTCAATTCTTGCACCTTCGAATCAATGACTTGGACCGGATGTTCCTCATAAGACATACTCGGCTCAATATCCTCGGGTATCTCAGATAAAACATGAGAAGAATCATACACATACTTCCGAAGCATAGAAATATGAAACACATTATGGATCTTATCAAGAGAAGGAGGTAAAGCAAGACGATAAGCCCGATCCCCTACTCTTCCAAGAATCTCAAATGGACCAATATACCTCGGAACAAGCTTGCCTTTCTTTCCATATCTTCGAATACCAACCTTAGGGGAAACCTTCAAAAACACAAAGTCACCTTTTTCGAACTCAAGATCTCGTCTCCGATGATCAGCGTAGCTTTTCTGTCTACTCTGGGCAGTACTCAAACGATCTCGAATAAGTTTAACCTTCTCAACTGAATCATTAACCATCTGAACACCCCAAATCTTGGCTTCTCCCACTTCATCCCAACAGATAGGAGACCGACATTTCCTCCCATACAAGGCTTCATAAGGAGCCATCCCAATACTGGACTGAAAACTGTTATTATAAGCAAACTCTACGAGAGGCAAATGAATATCCCACGAATCTGAAAAATCAACTGAGCAAGCCCTCAACATATCCTCAAGAATCTGGATAGTTCTCTCGGACTGGCCATCTGTTTGAGGATGAAAAGCTATACTAAATCTCAACTCTGAACCCAAAGCTTTCTGAAACGCTTGCCAAAACCGAGATGTGAATCTAGGGTCACGATCAGATACAATGCTCACTGGAACTCCATGTAACCTCACGATCTCATTAATGTACAAAGTTGCAAGCTTTTCCATAGAATAACCAATCTCAATAGGTAGAAAATGAGAAGACTTTGTCAATCTATCAACAATCACCCAAACCGCATCAAACCTTCTTCGAGTACGAGGTAACCCTGTCACAAAATCCATAGTAACATGTTCCCACTTCCATTCCGGAATCTCTAACGGTTGAAGCAATCCTGCAGGCCTTTGATATTCCGCTTTAACTTGTTGACATGTTAAGCACTTGGATACATAATCCGCTATTTCTCTCTTCATATTATTCCACCAAAAGTGTTGCTTCAAATTCTGATACATTTTAGTACTCCCGGGATGAATAGTATACCTTGATTTATGGCCTTCATCAAGAACTTGGCGTTTAACCCCATCAACATTAGGTACACACAATCGACCTCTGAAAGTCAATACTCCTTCAGAACTGAGTGAGAAATCCTCAAATTTACCATCTTTGATTTTATCCATAATCTTTACCAATTCCGGGTCATCCTTCTGAGCTTCCTTTATTTGTTGAACTAAAGTTGGAAATACTCGAATGTTCGCAAAAATAGCTCCATGCTTTGATTCATAAGGACTCCAATCTCGAGCATCCTCCAACATCTTCCATTCCCGCACCATCAATGAAGCTACATAAGACTTCCGGCTAATAGCATCCGCTACCACATTTGCCTTGCCCGGATGATAAGAAATTGTACAATCGTAATCCTTCAATAGCTCCATCCATCTTCGTTGTCTGTTATTCAACTCTTTCTGGGAGAAAAGATACTTCAAACTCTGATGATCTGTGAAAATCTCAAACTTTGCTCCATAGAGATAATGTTTCCACTTGTGCAATGCAAAGACAATAGCTGCAAGCTCCATATCATGGGTAGGATAATTCTGCTCACTTGGAGTTAACTTCCTCGAAGCATACGCAATCACCCTTCCATTCTGCATTAACACACACCCGAGGCCTTCTTTAGAAGCATCACTATAGATTACCAAATCATCATTACCATTAGGTAGGGCGAGAATAGGAGCTGTAGTCAATCTCTTCTTCAACTCTTCAAAACTAGCTTGACATTTTTCATCCCATACATAAGGAATATTCTTTCGAGTCAACTGAGTCAAGGGAGTTGCAATCTTAGAAAACCCCTCAATGAACCTTCTGTAGTACCCAGCTAACCCCAAGAAACTTCGAATTTCTGTAACTGATTCTGGCCTCCTCCAATTCACAATAGCCTCAACTTTGGATGGATCAACTGATATACCTTTATTGGAGATCACATGCCCAAGAAAAGATACTTCATTGAGCCAAAAATCACACTTACTGAATTTAGCAAACAACTGCTTCTCACGAAGAATAGATAAAACCATTCGCAAATGCTGTTCATGCTCCTCCCGGGACTTGGAATAAACCAAAATATCATCAATAAATGCAACCACGAAGGTATCAAGATAAGGTTTAAAGACCCTATTCATCATATCCATAAAAACAGCCGGAGCATTAGTCAACCCGAAAGGCATAACAAGAAACTCATAATGGCCACATCTACTACGAAAAGCAGTTTTAGAAATGTCTTCAGAACGGATTTTCAACTGATGGTACCCACTCCTCAAGTCAAGTTTTGAAAAGACAACTGACCCTTGAAGTTGATCAAATAAATCATCAATATGAGGAAGCGGATATTTATTCTTTATAGTTACGTGATTCAGCTTTCTGTAGTCAATACACAGCCTCAAGGACCCATCTTTCTTTTTAACAAACAATACTGGAGCTCCCCACGGGGATACACTAGGACGAATGAATCCTCGATCAAGTAACTCTTGCAACTGAACCTTCAACTCTTTCAATTCAGCTGGGGCCATTCTGTAAGGTGCCTCAGATATAGGAGCCGTACCTGGAAGTAAGTCAATACAGAACTCTATTTCCCGGTCAGGAGGCATAGCATACTCAGAAGAAAATACATCTGAAAATTCTTTAACAATAGGCACATCCCCAATATCAGGAACCCTTTTAGTAGTATCCAAAACACTAGCCAAATACCCCGCACAACCACGGTTCAACAACTTTCTAGCCTTCATATAAGAAATAATTCTAATCTCTCTACCCCAAGGAACAGTTTCAAAAGAAAATTTAGGAACATTTGGGATAGAAAATGTGACCACTTTATTAGCACAATCAACATACGCATGATATTTACCCAACCAATCCATACCCAAGATAACATCAAAATCTTGTAATGGTAAGATAACTAAATCAGCAGGTAAAACATGCTCACGTATATGCACATCACAAGAATGCAACACCTCATTGGTCACCAAACACTCCCCTATAGGAGTTGACACCTCTAACACATAAGGTAGAGATTCAGAAGACATATGCAATCGAGAAGCAAAATGCACAGACACATAAGAATGCGATGAGCCAGGGTCTATAAGTGTACGTGCCCTCAAACTAGACATAGAAATAATACCTCCTATCACATTAGAGGACTCCGAAGCCTGTTGCTGAGAAATAGCAAAGACACGACCCTGAACCTTAGGCTTGCCTGAGGAATCCCTCTTCTGACCCTGAGAGGACCCAATCACACTTCCCGATGCTTGCATCCTATACTTAGGGCAATCCCTCTGAAAATGTCCTAACTGACCACAGTTCAAACACTTGCCCTGCTTCTTCCAACATCTCTCTTCTGAATGCCCTTCTTTCTGACAATAATTACAAATTCCTCTACTCTGACTCCCTGAAGTATTATTTTGATTTCTGTTACCTGACTGTCTTTGAGAAAACCCTTTAGATTGTGAAGATCCACCTTGATTTCCTCTACTCTCACCACGTTGTGGTTGCCTAACTTGCTTCCCAGCGCCTAACAATTCCATCTTCCTTTTATGTTCCTCAATGTCATGCTCCACCTGGTAAGCTCGATCCACTGCATCCTGAAAATCTTGCAACTTATGGGATACTAGCTGAGTTCTAATCACGGTTTTCAAACCTTTCACAAATCTCGAAGCCTTCCTCTCCTCAGTTGCCACTAGGTGAGTGCAATACCTGGACAACTCTGAGAATTTAGCTGAATATTGAGCAATTGACATAGAACCTTGCTCCAAGTTAAGAAATTCCATCTCCTTCCTGTCTTGATCTACTCGAGGAATGAAGTGTTCTTTGAACTTTCCCAGAAATTCTCCCAAGTATATGGTACATGAGTCTCATCCCATTTTGTTTTCAAAGCTTTCCACCAATGCTCAGCCGCTCCATTCAGTTTATAGGTAGAAAACCTGACTTGATCTTCCTCCGAACATCTCAAAGCATCAAAGATCTTTTCCATCGATTCAATCCACCTTTCAGTTTTAGATACATCGGGCTCTCCATCATACTCCATAGGCTTCATTTTCAGAAACTGTTCTAGGCCATATCTTGGTGGTACCTGTTCCCTTTCTTGCCTCTGATCATTTATAGTTTTCATCGCTGCTTCGAACATTCCTTGGAACATAATTCGAGCCTCTTCTCTGGCATCCCCTTGCCCCGAAGAGCCGGCCTGATCTCCGTCAGTTTCACCCATTTTTAATGAATACCTGCATCAAACACTCAACGTTACTCACTCTATACTCTACTACCCTCCTAGGTCATTTAGTCATTCTAGACCATCTACAACCTAGCTCTGATACCAACTGTCGCGCCCCGTACCCGTGGTCCTACTTGGCCCCACGCTCGGGACACGAACGGAAGACGTTATAAAATTCTTTCTGAAATTTTTTTTCGAAATATACTTTTAGAAAGTGGAACAAAAACACACTTGAAGTTCAAAGACTTCACTTAACTTGAAACAAACTTTTACAAACACTTTCCCAACGAAAGTACTTAGCCCGAAAGCTTACAAACTTTTAAACAAATGTACATACATTAACGTTTACCAAAATAGATGTGACCATAAGAAAGTACGGGTACTCTACCCAAAGGGTTTACATTTACATAATGTAACCTTCAACAAAACAAGTGTCGCGACCCCGAACCCGCGGGTCCGGGATACGCGAGCTGGACGTCGACTTAAAACCAAAACTCTAAAATAAAGAAGTTAAAAATTTCATTTTTGAACCAAAAGATTTTTAATACAAGGTTTGGAAAATCCAAGTTTAATAACACTATAAAACAACTAGTGTAAGCTCCACAAGCTCACACCAAAGATACAAAATATTACAATTCTTAATGACGTCAATAAATGGTATAACTATCCCCAAAAGGTTATACATTTAAATAATGTAAACCGATCCATAACAACCTGCCCCAAAATCTCAATCCTCTCGACGTCCTCCTCGAACCGCGAATCCTAATCCTTTTTCCTCCTGGGGGGGGGGGTTAAGGAAAACAATTTGAAACAAGAAACGGGGTGAGAATAAATCTCAGTAAGTTACTAATGCAACTACATGACATGCTAATATGCAATGACCAATAGCAATTAACATAAGACAGATAGCAGCGGAATAATAAGTGACATGCTGTCAAACAGTAATATCCAATAATCCATCATATAAATAAACATATAACAA
Organism: Campanula takesimana; assembly: GCA_026119855.1. Lineage (NCBI taxonomy): Eukaryota > Viridiplantae > Streptophyta > Magnoliopsida > Asterales > Campanulaceae > Campanula > Campanula takesimana. The sequence continues at coordinate 1,523,684 of JAOWBW010000011.1, forward strand.
CAAATGAGAGGCTCCCTATCGCCAACCGTCCCATACCGGTTGGAAATAACGACCATCATCATCATGCAACACATAAAGCTGAATTAAACACTCATAGGTGGATACATAGCCAAGGTTTCACCCAACTGAAAGAACCAAATAAAGGTCGCTGCGCAGCTTCAATAATCAACAATCAACATCTTCATAGCAGCATGAAAGCTCGAAGAGAAAACCCCGGTCAGGAGCGACCGATCAACCCATCGATCAACAAACCATCTTCATAGTGGCATAAAAGCTGAAGAAAAACCCGGTACCGGAACCAATAAAAATGATAAGTGCCACAAGGGGCGGGAGCCATGCCACAAAGTCATGCTCCAAAACGATTAGCTAGAATACCCACGACGGAGCTAGCTCATCCCAACCAAGGCCAATCTGGATGAGGACAGAAGGACCAATGGGCGATGCTATACTGGACTTGGCTTGTGCCATTATAGCATTATCCATTGCCTGACTCGATACACAAATAACCAGCTGGACTTTCAATTAAATGCTAGGTAATAAATACTAGCTCGATAAACAACCAAAGATTCCAAAGTAGGGAACCATACCAATTAATCACCATAAAGATGTAACGGGTACTCATGAAGAGTTTAACAACAACGATAACAAGAGTTTCTCATGAAGAGCACCACAACGATAAACGGAATTTCTCATAAAGAGCACAACATCATTGATTATTAAAACAAGATGATTCTAAGACAAGGCACATATCAAATACATCCTAAATATGATACTCACAAGTTACTCGTAAAGAGCGCAACCCAAACGGTCGCTCACAAATAGCACAATGACTATTACCAAGGTGATCATAAACATTTACTCCAAAGATATACTAGGACTATGAACTCAACCATCTCATCACACCTAGAATTCCAAGTAAGAAATCCAAATGAATACACCTTAAGGTTAATCAAACCGTAGGTACCCAATTGCCAATTCACGCTTTACCTCCGTTCATAACGAACCCATTCTAAACACCCCAAACGAATCCAAAAGGTTACACTTATTAGGACATGATCACGACTGGACTAAACCCTACACTTTGGTGTTCAGTAACCACCCTCTAGGTACTATAGGACATCGCCTAAAACCTAGACCAAGACTCACTCGAAAATCAATTCGATTGGAAGAACCACGAACACATCATACGATGCCCAAACACCCAATAAAATCCCGAAGTATAAAACTTATCACTTAACCGAACAACCTATACTATATTGTATTACTCTAAGAGAGCTTCGAAACGATAGTTTACACGCCTAAAACGGAGTCCGGATGAGAAAGTTATGGAGGAAACAGTTTTAGAAGAAAAGGGAAGAATATATCAGAATTCTAGCTTGGCACGACCGTGCCTAAGAAAGTGGCACGACCGTGCCAAACATTTCGAGAGGAAAGGCAATTTTGGCATATTGGCACGACCGTGCCTAAGAAAATGGCACGACCGTGCTAACCAAGACGGGAGAAAAGGGAATTGTGGCACGACCGTGCCAAATAAAAGAGCACGACCGTGCCAAACCTTACGAGAGGGAAAGTGAATTGTGGCACGACCGTGCCAAATAAAGGAGCACGACCGTGCCAGATGAACAAAGCCCAGATTCATCCAAGGTTCACCATTTTCGGGCCAAAACTCACCCAAAACACCAAATACTCAAAATCAACACTCCCAACAAGGTTTCTAAGGTACCCAAACATCTTTTAACTAGAAAGGGGATCTAAATACACCATTTATAAACTAAAACCAAGAATCAAAACCAACATTTCAAAATCACCATTTTTGACCAAAAACCCAAATAAATTCCAAATAAATTGCAAACTCATCCAAACTTCCAATATAACAATAAAAGCATTATATGAACATGATATGAACATTTTAGCATTAAAATGGGGGAAAAGTAACTTACCCGGATTTTCTCAAAGTTGCCGGAACTCGAATATTTTTGGCTTCCTACGACCCTATCGACGATCTAAACAAGATTCATGTTTTAAGAAATGAGAGAAGATGAGAGGAAGAGGAAGAAAATGTAGAGAGAAGTAAAAGGAAGAAAACTTACCCCAAGCTAGAGAGAGAGGGAGATGGCTGGAAGATGGTGAGAGTGAGGGAGGAGGTGAGGGAGGTGAGGGGAGTAGGGGGGAAAATAAATCAAAACTTACACTTAGGCCCCCTCTCACTCACTACACACAATATTACACTCCCTACTAACAATTAAGACCCAACAAAACCACACTAACCCAAATGACCCAAATAAAATGCTAAGCATAATATTAGGACATATAAAATGCACACATAATTATTTAAATAAATAATAATTTAAATAAATAAATAAGCAAATAAATAAATAATAATCATTTATTACCAATAAAATAGAGCCTAGATTTCGGGTCGTGACATTCACTCCCCCTTAAAGAAAATTCGACCCGAATTTTAACGAGACTTACCCGAAAGACCAAATAGATACGGATACGATAGTTCCGCCATTTCTCAAATTCCTCAATTGTCCATTCTAAACCACTACAAGGTAACCTTAAATAATGTTCACCATACCAGGACCTCTCGCACTTGACTTCCTTCAACCATAACCTTCACTACTAATTAGAATTCATAATCAAAATGGGAGAATCCCTTGTTCCCAACATAGTTCCCGAGATACCTCAAGTTCATCTTATTCATAACCTTAATTACACTGCAAAGGTGTTTCCTTTTGTAAATCACATACTTAGTAGTATTCCCCAGAAATTTAAAACATCACCATCCCGAACCTAATTAGCTTTAAAATTATAAAAAGGCTAAATGAATTTCTATTTCCACAATATTCATCGAAATGGCTACATCTCTATGGATTACCATTATAGTGCTTTCACTTTGAGTTAACACATTAAATTAATAGCACCATACAACTCCAAAATTCTTCGTACAAAGTGTCCACTTAATCTATGTTATACTCTCATCCCTTCATTAATCCGGTCTTGAAGCCCAAACAATTCAATTTACTCAATAGTCCGCAAAACGGTCCAAATTTCATCTTCAAAAGATTTTCTCTAACTCCCATTTAAATTATAATCCGTGCTCATAAACCCAAGGAAATCAACAAATTTCAATTCTTCAATAGCTAACCCGAGTTAGTCTTTCACGCATACCTTTCTTAACCTAATGATACTTAGGCTCAATAGTACTACCATCATAATAAACCAATTAGCTAGCAACGTTCCAACTGACCCAATATCCAATCATGATATTCCTTAATTATGCCCAAGTATTGACACTCCACTTCCTCCACATACCATTGATCCAAATCGCGAAACGCCACCAAGGAGAGATTTAGGACAATAGAACCGCCCTCTAACCAAAATTCAAAATGCCTTTAACATAGATCGAGAAATTGTTACTCTCCCAAAATGTACTTCGTCCTTTCTAACTTAACACGCTTACCACCATTAATGATCATAACTCCTACAACCAACTCATCATCCATAACAAATCGTACCACACAATGCAATTTAACTCCAAGCTTCTCCTCAAACACTAGGTACTAATCGGAAGCAAATGAAAATCTTACGAATGATAATTACACCCAACAAATTGACCGAAACTAAATACTCGGATTTCAATTAAGAAAAGATAGGTATAACTCTACCCAAAGGAACGGTCTCAAACAGTTTTAAGAAATTAGGAATGGAGAATATAACAATCCCCCCTACAACAATAGACTAAAGCAGTAGTAACATCAAAATTTTGTAATAGCAACATGGCTAATTTAGCAGGTGAGACATAACCATACTTAAGCACATCATAAGCACATAAGACTTCATCTGATACCCTAAACTCCTCCATAGGAGTAGACACCTACAAAACATAAGTCAAAGACTTAGAAGATATAAATGCAACTAATGCACAGAAACACATAAATGTGATGATCCTTAAATGCACGCGCTCGCTCTCACGACGCAAAATAATACCTCCTGAAATTTATCCGTTACCTGGTGAGTGCTGATTGGTCGCAATTACTCTGCCCTATACCTTAGGGTTCCCTGAAGCATCTCTCTTCTGACCCGGTGAAGTACTGGTTCTTGTTCCTGATGATTGAACCCTAAACCTCGGACAGTCTTTTATGAAGTGACCCAGTTGACCACAATTGATACATTTTCCTTGTTTCTTCCAACACTTATCCTCCAAATGGCCTTCCCTCTGACAGTAAGTGCAAAGCCACCTACCTTGCTTCCCTTGTTTCCCCGAAGTAGTACCCGGATTCCCTAGCACGGTTTGTCCCTTAAACTGAGATGGTGCTCCCAAATTACCTCGATTACCTGAACGGTGATGTGGTTGAGATTTAGCAGGGCTTACCTGTTTACCCGCATTTGCAACCTCGGTCTTCCTCTTATGCTCCCCAATATCTTGCTCGATCAAGTATGCCCGGTCTACCGCATCCTGAAATGTCACAATCCTCTGGGCTATAAGCTGAGTCCGAATAGAAGTCTTCAAACCCCGGATGAATCTCGTAGCTTTCTGCTCCTCGGTCCGCACAAGATAGTCGCAATACCGGGCTAATTCTGTGAACTTAGCCGAGTACTGAGCTATAGACAACAAACCTTGCTCCAGGTTGAGCAGCTCAATCTCCTTTCGGTTTTGATCCACTACTGGAATGAAATGCTCCTTGAACTTCCGCACAAACAATCCCCATGCATACACTGTGTGAGTTTCATCCCAACTCGCTTTAACACCCTTCCACCAATGCTCGGCGGCACCCACAAGTTTATAAGCTGCAAACCGGACCTTGTCTTCATCGGTGCAACCAAAGACATCATAAATTTTCTCCATCGACTCAATCCATAGCTCGGCTTTCCTTACATCGGGTTCCCCATTGAACTCAACCGGTTTCAATTTCAGAAATTGTTCCAATCCGTAGCGGGGTGGTGGTGCTTGTTCTACCCTTGGGCCTTGATCATGTATGGCCTTCATGGCCGCCTCAAACATGCCCTGAAACATTGCACGGGCTTCATCCCTCGTTTCATTCCGATTTGCATTACCGGTATTACTTTCACCACTTCTCCTTCGAGACATTTCAAACAAGTACCTGCATAAAACAACAATTGTTACTCACTCCGAACACACTACCCTCCTAGGTCAAACTAATCCACCTATACTTATACATAGAGCTAAACCATAGCTCTGATACCAACTGTCGCGACCCCGAACCTGCGGGTCCGGGATACGCGAGCTGGACGTCGACTTAAAACCAAAACTCTAAAATAAAGAAGTTAAAAATTTCATTTTTGAACCAAAAGATTTTTAATACAAGGTTTGGAAAATCCAAGTTTAATAACACTATAAAACAACTAGTGTAAGCTCCACAAGCTCACACCAAAGATACAAAATATTACAATTCTTAATGACGTCAATAAATGGTATAACTATCCCCAAAAGGTTATACATTTAAATAATGTAAACCGATCCATAACAACCTGCCCCAAAATCTCAATCCTCTCGACGTCCTCCTCGAACCGCGAATCCTAATCCTTTTTCCTCCTGGGGGGGGGGTTAAGGAAAACAATTTGAAACAAGAAACGGGGTGAGAATAAATCTCAGTAAGTTACTAATGCAACTACATGACATGCTAATATGCAATGACCAATAGCAATTAACATAAGACAGATAGCAGCGGAATAATAAGTGACATGCTGTCAAACAGTAATATCCAATAATCCATCATATAAATAAACATATAACAACAAATGAGAGGCTCCCTATCGCCAACCGTCCCATACCGGTTGGAAATAACGACCATCATCATCATGCAACACATAAAGCTGAATTAAACACTCATAGGTGGATACATAGCCAAGGTTTCACCCAACTGAAAGAACCAAATAAAGGTCGCTGCGCAGCTTCAATAATCAACAATCAACATCTTCATAGCAGCATGAAAGCTCGAAGAGAAAACCCCGGTCAGGAGCGACCGATCAACCCATCGATCAACAAACCATCTTCATAGTGGCATAAAAGCTGAAGAGAAACCCGGTACCGGAACCAATAAAAATGATAAGTGCCACAAGGGGCGGGAGCCATGCCACAAAGTCATGCTCCAAAACGATTAGCTAGAATACCCACGACGGAGCTAGCTCATCCCAACCAAGGCCAATCTGGATGAGGACAGAAGGACCAATGGGCGATGCTATACTGGACTTGGCTTGTGCCATTATAGCATTATCCATTGCCTGACTCGATACACAAATAACCAGCTGGACTTTCAATTAAATGCTAGGTAATAAATACTAGCTCGATAAACAACCAAAGATTCCAAAGTAGGGAACCATACCAATTAATCACCATAAAGATGTAACGGGTACTCATGAAGAGTTTAACAACAACGATAACAAGAGTTTCTCATGAAGAGCACCACAACGATAAACGGAATTTCTCATAAAGAGCACAACATCATTGATTATTAAAACAAGATGATTCTAAGACAAGACATGTATCAAATACATCCTAAATATGATACTCACAAGTTACTCGTAAAGAGCGCAACCCAAACGGTCGCTCACAAATAGCACAATGACTATTACCAAGGTGATCATAAACATTTACTCCAAAGATATACTAGGACTATGAACTCAACCATCTCATCACACCTGGAATTCCAAGTAAGAAATCCAAATGAATACACCTTAAGGTTAATCAAACCGTAGGTACCCAATTGCCAATTCACGCTTTACCTCCGTTCATAACGAACCCATTCTAAACACCCCAAACGAATCCAAAAGGTTACACTTATTAGGACATGATCACGACTGGACTAAACCCTACACTTTGGTGTTCAGTAACCACCCTCTAGGTACTATAGGACATCGCCTAAAACCTAGACCAAGACTCACTCGAAAATCAATTCGATTGGAAGAACCACGAACACATCATACGATGCCCAAACACCCAATAAAATCCCAAAGTATAAAACTTATCACTTAACCGAACAACCTATACTATCTTGTAGTACTCTAAGAGAGCTTCGAAACGATAGTTTACACGCCTAAAACGGAGTCCGGATGAGAAAGTTATGGAGGAAACAGTTTTAGAAGAAAAGGGAAGAATATATCAGAATTCTAGCTTGGCACGACCGTGCCTAAGAAAGTGGCACGACCGTGCCAAACATTTCGAGAGGAAAGGCAATTTTGGCATATTGGCACGACCGTGCCTAAGAAAATGGCACGACCGTGCTAACCAAGACGGGAGAAAAGGGAATTGTGGCACGACCGTGCCAAATAAAAGAGCACGACCGTGCCAAACCTTACGAGAGGGAAAGTGAATTGTGGCACGACCGTGCCAAATAAAGGAGCACGACCGTGCCAGATGAACAAAGCCCAGATTCATCCAAGGTTCACCATTTTCGGGCCAAAACTCACCCAAAACACCAAATACTCAAAATCAACACTCCCAACAAGGTTTCTAAGGTACCCAAACATCTTTTAACTAGAAAGGGGATCTAAATACACCATTTATAAACTAAAACCAAGAATCAAAACCAACATTTCAAAATCACCATTTTTTACCAAAAACCCAAATAAATTCCAAATAAATTGCAAACTCATCCAAACTTCCAATATAACAATAAAAGCATTATATGAACATGATATGAACATTTTAGCATTAAAATAGGGGAAAAGTAACTTACCCGGATTTTCTCAAAGTTGCCGGAACTCGAATATTTTTGGCTTCCTATGACCCTATCGACGATCTAAACAAGATTCATGTTTTAAGAAATGAGAGAAGATGAGAGGAAGAGGAAGAAAATGTAGAGAGAAGTAAAAGGAAGAAAACTTACCCCAAGCTAGAGAGAGAGGGAGATGGCTGGAAGATGGTGAGAGTGAGGGAGGAGGTGAGGGAGGTGAGGGGAGTAGGGGGGAAAATAAATCAAAACTTACACTTAGGCCCCCTCTCACTCACTACACACAATATTACACTCCCTACTAACAATTAAGACCCAACAAAACCACACTAACCCAAATGACCCAAATAAAATGCTAAGCATAATATTAGGACATATAAAATGCACACATAATTATTTAAATAAATAAATAAGCAAATAAATAAATAATAATCATTTATTACCAATAAAATAGAGCCTAGATTTCGGGTCGTGACAACAAGTCCCAACTCTTACCAAACCAACGTCCTCCCGTGCCGAGTGTCCTATCCCCTGGACCCGCCTTTATCTAAAACAGTAAACAATTAAGGGTGAGAATAAATCTCAGTAAGCTACTAAAATGCAACTAGGTTACATGCTGATATGATGATCATAAAGAAACAATATCAACAAGTAATCATATAGCATATAGCACATAATATCAACTCATATATCACTTTTATCACATTGCCCACACTCCGGTGGATACCAAAGCCAAGGTTTAACCAATAACCATAACTGATGAGAATACCATCTGAGAAACCCATCAGAGAAAACCATCTGAACAGCATAAATAGCTGAAGCCGTCGGGATCCCGAAAACCAAACCATACCAATAGAACCAAGTAACCAGAGAGGGAAATATGACACAAAGTCATAACCCAAATACTCACCAAAGGGAGCAATTCATCCCATCCAAGGCCAATCTGGACTGGGGAAACTAAAAGGCACAGTGGACATCTTATAGTGAACTTGGCTTGTGTGCCACTATAATTCTCCCACCGCCTGACTCACAAGCTCCAATGGAAAACCTTATAATGGACTTACCTGTACCCCTATAACTCTTCCATTGGCTGACTCCACAACAAGACCAGCTGGACTTTTGACAAGAAGCACAGTAATGAATACTTGCTAAACAAAACCCGGGGCATTTAATCCAAGAAGGAACTAAGCCAAATACATCACAAGATGCACACAAAGAATCCTTATAAAGAATCCATAAAAAGGACATTTAATCCATTACTAACATTCCACAACAATCATCTAAGTACTTTAGGACACTACCCAAAAACTAGACCAAGGTTGATCTCTAAACTCCTTAGTTGAAAACTCTAAACTTTTTCAGACAACTGGGCGGTCGCCCAAACAGGGCTGTGTGGCCGCCCAAAATGCTCTGTCCCAAGAAGAAAATCTTTCAGATAGATGTGCGGCCGCACACCCATTTTTGGGCGGCCGCCCACATCACCCGGCAGGCCTAAAACTTAACCAAAGTTTACTCCTTTTGTTTCACAAGCCAAAATTACCAATATTTGCAACCCTTAACATTTCAACTTACACCAAGGCTAAACCTTAGCCCAAAAACAAGACTAACACCAACAATAACCATTTCATACCACTCCCTTTTGTCCCAAAATTACAAGTATAGCAAATATTACCCAAAACACAAAATTAACAAGTAGAAGTATCATATATAGCATATATGACTATTTTAACATTTAAAGGGGAATTAGTAACTTACCTAGTTCCGGAAAAAGTATCGCTGAAATAAGTTTTGTTCGGCTAGAAATGACCTATTCGATGCCCTGATCATTTTTATATAATTAGTTTTTAAAACGGGTAAGTAAATAAAAAGAATTAAATCGAAATGGGTTGAAGTTACCTTTTTTTTCTTTCACCCTAACTGAAACGTAGAGAAAGTTGTAGAAAGAAATCAACACAGAGAAGGAAGAGAGAGAAGGGGAAAGTTTTTATAAAAAATCTTCACCCAATTTTACAAATTGGTCACTGGACTTTCAAAGTTAACGCTTAAGCCCCTTAACTTATAATTTCAACAAGGACCCTAAAGTTTCAACTTAATCATTTAACTCCTTTAATCATTATTTTTACTAACTAAGTAAATAACACAAATAATCAAGTATGATATGCAAATCATAAAATATGATGCAACACATAAAATGCACATATAAGTCAAATAAAAATCCCCAAAAGTATAAAATAAATAGGGACGGGTTTTGGGGTCGCTACAATTATTAACCTATGAGTTATTCTCTTTAACTTCCTTTAAGGTTAAAATCTATTCTAGGGTTTGTACTACCCATTAAATTTATACCCAAAATACCCTTTTTTGCTTTACCAACATACCCCTTGGGTTTACCCAAAATACCCCTAGGGTTTCATTAAATCACATCTAGGATTTTACTATTTTCAATTCCCCATTTTAAATTCAACTATTCAATTTACACACACTAAATACACCTACACAGCACACACACCAAACACACACACACACACACACACACACACGATCAACACACACACACTGCCTTCCATGCGAACACTCACACAGACGCACACACTGACTTCACACACTGTCACCCGCACACACACACAAACATCATCTCCTTCCTTTAAAACCCCAAACCCTAGTTGATCATATTATCCTTAGGGTTTCTTAACCATGAATTCTTAACGATTCAACGAAAGAGAAAATATTAGGGAAGTACCTTTGATGAACCAAAACCGGGCTCCTCTTCTTCTTCCCTCCACCTTCTCTCTCTCTCTCTCGATTTCCCTCTCTCTGCCTCTGCCGTCTCTCTCTTTCTTCCTCTGCGTTTTCTTTTCTTTCTTTTTGACAACAAGAGAGACTAGGATATTCTAGAGGGGTTTAAATACAAAAAGGGTTTTCAACTCCTAACCCAAAAAGGATTCCTTTTCCTCTTAAAATAATGACTTGGGCTATCCTATTTTGACTTAACAACTAAAGCCCAATACTTATCATTAATAACTTGGCTCAATTAAAATAAAAGAGTCCAAAATAAATAAATAAATAAATGGGGGGAAATCCAGTTATTACACTAATATAACCGTGCAGAGCACGGCCTATTTGCTAGTTCTTATAAATAGGGCTAACAAGTATAAATAATACGATCTATCTTCTAACAACCAGAATACTTCAATATACCGAGATACACTTGAGAGATATAATTTTGAGATTTCAATACACATATGGAGATTGAGAGAGAGATTTGCCTATTAATTCATTGTGTTTGATTTGTGTTCATTGGTGATTCAAAAACAATTTGAAGCACTCTGAAGTCTGAGACGAGTCTATTCAATATGATTTTGAAATAAAATGAATCTATCAATATGTGCTAGCAATAGCAGTCTGGTATTCGGTAATCTGATTCTGGTGTTCTAGGACATTGGTCAAGAGCACATGCATCTAGAACACATCTGAAGTTGATATCTAGTAATTTAGTCAGTATTGTGTACTTTGTTAGTCTATTTTGGTGATCTAGAAGTCTAGTACACAAATCTGAGTTATATTTTGGTTTCTCCATAATAAAAAATATGTTCTCCTTGTTCTCGTGGACATAGCTAACAGATTGTTAGCGATTCATATATATCTATGTGTTCTTGATATACATTAATTATTCTGTATGAGACATGTTTATCTTTCCGCATCCGTTATATTAAACCGTCATCTAATGATTCTATTTTTCACAAATACTCCTCCACTCTTGGAAAGTTTGTCACATTTGATTTTTTATGATCAACACATGTTAACTTTGACCATACAATGGTGTCAATCTAATTATCACAATGAAATTCTAAAATTTGTCATTGCTAAATCACTTAATGATTGATTACAAAACAAAAACTTTTATTAGTGCATTTGTATGATTGTAGAACATAAAAAATTAATATAAGTACCAAATTAAAGCAAAGTTACATGAAAAATATGATTAAATTTGAAAATTAAATAAAATTTTCAAAAGAAATATCTTGTTTTTAGCGGCACTTTATAAAAAAGTGCCGGAAATTAGCGGCACTTATAAAAAGTGCCGGAAATTTAGCAGCACTTTCACATAAGTGCCGCTAATTTTCGGCACTTTTGAAAAGTGCCGAAAATTTAGCGGCACTTTTTAACAAGTGCCGGAAATTAGAGGCACTTGTTAAAAAGTACCGGAAATTAGCTGCACTTTTTCCAAACGTGCCGCAAATTTATGGCACTTATAAAAGTGCCGGTAAAAGTCATTTTTGTTGTAGTGGTTTGGTAATGGTTTATATGTATACATAAGTACAATTATTATTAAAATCATCCAAACTCATTTTTTAAAATATTAAAGTAAAAATTGTTTCAAAAAAATAAAAATAAATATTAAAGTAAAAATAGATTATGCACTACGGAAGTAATATCTATGGTGACTAACTCAATATAATAAATTCAAATAAGAAAAAGAAAGATTTGAAATAATAAATCAAGAGTGAATATAAAAGTGAGAAAATAAAGTGTCCTTAGATTTCATAAATGAATTGAGTAGATAATAGTTTATTATTAAGGCAATCTGATATTGTTAATCTAAGTTTACTTTTGTTTGTTAATTAAGTTGACGGTATAGATTTGAATAAGTCAAAAAGTGGCATTTCTATTCTTCTTCTATTATAAGGATTCACGTAACATGTCTTCTCATCCATAATCTATTTCTTTGGCTGAAAGAAATCCCATAGTAGATCCTTAAAGCCGTCTTTAAGTTATACCCCCTCCGTCAAGATTTTTATAATCTTAATTTCCTTTAATTTGATAAATTTGAACATGACTCCCTACAATTTATAATAATTTCAATAGTCTCTCTATTTGAACATCTTCCCACAATACCCGGTTGTCGTATATTATACTCCCTCTCTCCGTTCTAAAATAATATTTTGATTTCTTTAATTGTTAGTGAGAGTGAAATTTGAAAAAAAAAAATTAACTTAATTTCATTATTCTAATAAAAAAATCTAAAAATATGTTATAGACATACCATCAATAATACTATCAATAATAATTTTTTTTTTTTTAAAGTATAACTAAATAAACTTGAAATTATTTCTCAAAATTTATTAATATTGTTGTAATGATCATTTAAGAAGAACAGATGAAGTAATGAGCTCTCCTATAGTGTTCATTCTAAAATAAGTATGTATTCACATGTTTTAAATAATAAAAATGCTGGTGCAATTTTAGTAAATTAAAGGAAGTTGGTTGTGAGATAGTTAATGGGGCAACGTGTAAAGAGTTAATTACAAATTAGGGCCTAAAGTCTTATATGAGGTACCCAATCGGGGCATGACTTTTATTTATTAGCGATTTAGTGTCTATATTGATAATTTTTTTGCTCAAATTAGGGATTTTTGACGATTTCCATCCAAAAACACCGTTAAGTGAACATGTGCGTTGCATATGACTTTGAGTGAGGGTACTTTTGTCATTTCAGATGGAAATCATCAAAAAGTCGGGCCCAATTTGGGACTTTAATAATTCTTTAGGCCCTAATTTGTATTAACCCTTGTGTTGTTTTTCAAAACTAAAAAATAACTAACAAGTTTCAAATTTTCACTAGTATGATTGAATCAATCTAAAATTATTATTCAAATTTTCATTAGTCTGATTGAATCATTCTAAAATTACACCTTCACCCTAATTATTACGAATAAATATCACCACGAAATTCGACTTATTTACAAAAAGTCATCGCACATTTTCAATCATGTTTTTCTAATTGTTAGAAAAAAAAAAACTGTTTTTTCATATGACATACTCTTGTTAACTATTTATAAAAATACATTTGTGCGTTTTTTCAAAAAAAATATTTTTATTTTAAAATTATCACCCCACATTTTTAAAACTTACTCTTTTATAGATAAACTTAACTAAAATTATTATTCAAAAATTTATTCGTAATAATTAGGGTGAAACTCTAATTTTAGATTGATTCATTCTGAGTAATGAAAATTTAAAACTTGTTTGTTATTGATAAATCATCAATAATACTATCATAAAAATGCTTTAGATAAACTAAACTAAAATTATTATTCAAAATTTATTCGTATTAATTAGGGTGAATGTGTAATGATCATTTTTAGGATAGATGAGGAAGGGAGTAATTAGACACAACAAAATAATTTATTTTTTTGAGTTTTGTACAAAAACAAGGGTTAATTACAAGTTAGGGCCTAAAGTATTATTGAAATCCCAAATTGGGGACTGACTTTTTGACGATTTCCATCCGAAATGATAAAAATACCCTCACTCAAAGTCACATGCAACGCACATGTTTACTTAACGGTGTTTTTTGATGGAAATCGTCAAAAATCCCTAATTTGGGCAAAAAATATCAATACAGGTCCTATATCGCTAAAAAAAAACCAAAAAGTCAGACCCTGATTGGGGACCTCAGATAATATACTCCCTCCGTCTCAAAATAGATGTCGTTTTTGAGTGTTTCACACATACTAAGAAATGTCATTAATGCATGTGAAGAAGACCCAAATACCCCTAAAGTTATTCAACTGATTAGGTAGATAAGAGATAGTTCACTATCATTATTAAGGGTATAATTGGTATAGAGCGATAAAAAAGCTTTAAAAATAGTGAAACAACAAGTATTGTGAGACAAAATTTAACTCTCAAAACGACATCTATTTTGAGACGGAGGGAGTAAAGATTTGGGCCCTAATTTATAATTAACCCACATGTAAACGATTTCAAACTGTAGGGGGCTATACAAGGGCGGACCTGCCATATATGAAGCAGGTGCAAGTGCACCAAGTCATTTCTCATTTTCAAGAAGAAAAAAAATTCTATTTATGAATATATACTAAATGTGCACCTCCTTAACATAATTGTTTACCTATTCAAGTGGTTAAGGATTTGGCAATCAATAAGGAATGCCTAGGTTCGAAACTCTCTAAAGTTTTTGTGCATTTAAGTTGTTTCTCTCTCCAATTTGTCTTTTTTTGCCCTTCCAATTTAGAATTATTCTTGTGCATTTCACTTGTTTCTCTCTCCGCTTTCTCCTTTTTTGCTCCTCCAATTTAGATTGATTGTTCAATTTTCTTATGATTTTAGTGTTTTTTTTTTCTTTCTGAAATGATATGAGTTTTAACTATTCCATTAATTGATATCATGTAGAGTATACTTTAAATGTACTCCTTTCAAAAAGACATTTTCATTTTCATTATTATTATTTTGTTTTAAAAATTAGCTATATTTTTAAAATTGAGACTTTAAAATTACAGAATATTTGAAAGTTATAACTTTAAAATAATTGAAAAGTCAAACGGGACTATCAATACAAATTGAAGGATACATAATTTACATGTTATTTTTTTTTTCGAAATTCAAACCACCATTATATTAAATACAAAAGCACAAGAGTTTGAGTAGGCTCTCCACAAATTTTAGAGGCTCAACCCATATAATATCAATCATTACAATGGCAATTTGAGCTACATATACAGAGGCTTGACAAATGAGGGTGTTTGTGCATAAAATTATAATACCACCAAATGCATTAGTCCCCTTGTGAAGCCATGGATCACCCAAAAGCGGAATTTCTGACCGTTCACCATCTTCAACTGTGAATCTCTCTTCACAGTGTCTTGGAACGCACAGTTGCCTGTCCAAGCATAGCTTGGAAACTGCCCTACATCGGCATTTACAAAATCCCCACACAGAATAAATTTAGCTTTGAAAACACAATATTCTAAGGCATTCGGATTAGCAAAAAACCGCCAATCGAGGTTCTCAATCACTGTTAGTTGTGCACCTGCTCGACAAAAGCTCAAGGTTCGCCACCGGGGCTAGGGATGGCCAAACGGAACCGGAAAATCGGGCCGGAACCAGACCGGAGAAGCACGGAATCGGAGCAAACCGGCGAATAAACCGGAACCGGAGTAACCGGAACCGCCATTCATCCGGGCCGGTTACGGTTCACATAAATGGCGAACCGGACCGGAAATCCCTTGTTTTTCAATAATTTTAAAAAGTGGGACCGGAACCGGACCAGAACTGTACCGGAACCGAATTGCACCAACTGGAACCGGAACCGGGGTAATCACGGGGCGGTTTAGGGTCACATATATGTCGACCCGGAACCGGTTTTGACCTTCCATAACCGGGGCTATATCTGGAACATATCCTAACTTAATGGACAAGTCTATCGCCAAACACACGTCAACTCTTCTCCTTTCAGAAGAATTAGGAATCCAAAACTCACACCGCTTGACCTAACGCTACCTTGTCGCACGCTCTTACGATACTACCCCTAGATATTAGAGCCTCTCGCACCTTACCGACTAACTATAGGGGCACAAAAGTAACTTAACCATCCTACTTTCCGTGCTTATTTATTCAACGGGCGGCAATGGCGTTCAATTCCAGAAGATCTTCGACTGTTCCGGAGAGAGATTATTTTCCGAGCGGAGCTTCTCTTTGCCAAATACTGTATACTGTATTATAGAATATAGAGTTAGCACAATTCGGCTATGGGGTCGAAATTGATAATGACGAACAACAATCACAAGCAGAATGATGTGAGGAATGTTGCAGATAGAGTGAAGGTTAGAGTTCCTCGGATTTCAAAACAAAATTCTGATTTTGTCTATGATTGTAAGAACAACGCTGAATTTTTGATCCAAAATTACTCAAATTTCAATCGGAGTGCAGTGCCGGAGCGATTTATGTGCTATGAAGACGGTTTATGGGTTGATTTGAAGGGAGATGCGCTGGAGCTGGTCCGATCGAGTTTTATGGAGCGGAAGGCGGTGGCTGAGGTTTTACTTGGAGGCTTTCGGTGGTTGATCGACTTTTACCGGATGTTAATGGTGAATTTCGATTGTGAAGATGAGAAGTCCATTGCTTGGATTGATGTCCAAGGTAAGTGTTTTTTTCCGAGTAGATTTGTTAGCGGCCGTGGGATGGTAAATCGGGATACTGGAATTGGTTATTTTGCGGGCAACTTGTGTGCTGACGTTCCTAAAATTGAGATTGAGATTGAGATAAAGGTTAGCGAGAATTTGAATAAACTGAGTAGGGAAAACGTGGAATTGGAGTCGGAAGGGGAAATCTCTCCGAATGATCAATTGACGGAATCTAAGAAAAGGAAGCTGGATTTGTTGGATGGTGAGTCTCCGGAATTGAGGAAGAAGAAGCTGTTTTTGTCGGATTGTGAGTCGCCTAGATGGCCGAAAACTAAATTATTGAAAGAGGAGGACAAAGCATATGAATACGTGAAGAAATTGTTTTTGACCGGTTCAGGATCAGAAGGGGCGATGATTACCGGAATTCATCAGTATGCAAGGCCTGGTCCTTTAGACAAGGCTCGTAACGAGGTCTTCCAGAAGCAGATTGAAATTACTAAGACAGCTAGAGGAGGTGAAGCTAATTCAACTTTTGCTTGGCATGGAGCATCAGCCAAAGGAGTGGAGAGTATTCTCGCTTATGGATTTGGGATGCCCAGTAAGGTTCCTGATTCTGAAGCTCACGGCGTTGGGATTTACTTCTCTCCTGTGCGTACACCACATTTTGGGTAAGTTATAACATCTTCACACTCAATTCAGTTGACATTTTAGGCCCAGTTTTTTATTTGAGTTTTCTTTTCAAAGAGTACAATTTGGATATCAAGGTGATCTATCTGATGATTCTATATATTTTATTTACTTGATCACACCTGCAAAACTATTTTGATTGTTTGCATTTAACCAAGTGGATTCAGTGATCTTTTTAAAAGTATATTTACTTGGTCTTAGACCCTTTGAGCTAAGGGGAGGGAGTATCTTCCGAGACCTGATGAACTGAAGTCATACCATAATTTTTTGGCTTCAAGTTATTCTTTTCATAACGAAAAAAAGAGAAAGATTAGTGGTGGAGCCAGGATGTTGATAGATTACTTTAGATTTGAAAATTGAATCTCAATATATGAATTTTGCTCTATTGGGGATCAATATTTATTTATATTGCAAAAATTATCCTAAAGTAAAGGGGTCAAAACTGACATATTTTTATCCTTTTTAGTGATATAGATATTTCCTTTAAACTGAAGGTACTAAATTTTTATTTTCTCAAAATCTAATGGTGACATGCAACCCCTAGGCCACAAGGTGGCTACACCAGTGAGAGAAATATAACAGAAGTATTTATGTCACCTCTCATGTGTCATTAATAGATCTGATGTGTTCAACTTAAATATTTATATGAGTGTAATTTTTGAACTGACGGGGTGAATTCATAGTACAATGCTATTGGAGGTGGATGATAATGGTGAAAGGCATGCTATTTTGTGCCGAATTATACTGGGGAAGTGTGAGAAAGTTGCAGCAGGTTCACAACAGTCATACCCTTCAAGTGTGAATTTTGATACCGGAGTGGATGATCTTGCACAACCTAAATGGTATATTGTGTGGTGTGCCAATATGAACACTCATCTTCTTCCTGAGTGTGTTGTCAGCTATAAATTATCTAATGAGGTTCCAGGTAAAACTCATCTCCTTGATCGCATCCAATTAAGTAACGTATTATGATGAGGACGTGGTTAATTTTTTATTGTTCTTCCATGTTAGGTCGATTTGTATCACCAATTTCAAGGTTGATGCAAAATGTACCGACTCCCTCGTCGACCGTGCTACTTTCCAGGCTTAAGGAACGCCTTCCTTCTTCTAAAGTACAAGAATTACGAACTTTATGCGGAGGATACAAGGTAAAAATCTCTGACAACTCTACTCGCAGGAGATAAAGCTTTTCGGGCAAATGACAAAACATGGTCCAAATGTTGAGGGAATTGCCACATTGGGTAATGATGTTTCAGTTTCATCAGTGTCCAAAGATGTAATTTTTCACTGATTTGTGGTTTCTTAACGAATTGTGATCAGATCCGGTTATATGTCGAGTGTCGTGTTTGTACAATTTTGTTCAACCACTTCTTGTTGGGTTGTAGTTTTTTTCCCTCCAAGCTGCAATTCAATCCGTTAACCCTCCTCCCCAACCACCCAACCCCATCCCTGACTCCCACACACACCCAGCTGTAGACACCATACCTTACCACCGTCCCTCACCAACCACTATTGCCCCCATTCTACCCCACCTCCATTGGCCTACCATGCTAACCCTGCTACCATCTCTTCCCCACCACTCACTGCGCCACCTCCGCCATACCAAAACGAGAGGGAGATGAAGTTGCTGGAAAGGGGGTTACAGTAGGGAGGTATAGAGAGAGTGTTGATCGTGTGGGCCAAGCATCCGTTATTAACATTGAATTTGGACTAAATACTCGATGTAAAATAACAGTGAACTCAAGGAGGATTGAATACTTATAAGACTTCTTTTGTGTGTTGGCCAAAAGGATTGGGAGGGGTGGCCTTTTCTTTCTCGGATATAGTTGATTTGAAGAATGAGATGGGGATGAAGTTATTGCAGAAAGGGAATTGAGAATGGTGATTTGAAGAATAAGAGTGAAGGAGCCTGAGAGGAAGGTGTGAGGTTGGTGTTAGAGAGGGAGGGGTGGGGATTGGGCTAGGTGTTGGGGTAATTAATTTAACCATTGAAAAGAACTGACAAATGAGAAGTTTTATGC
The DNA here is from genome assembly GCA_026119855.1 of Campanula takesimana. Taxonomy (NCBI): domain Eukaryota; kingdom Viridiplantae; phylum Streptophyta; class Magnoliopsida; order Asterales; family Campanulaceae; genus Campanula; species Campanula takesimana. The sequence continues at coordinate 1,543,013 of JAOWBW010000011.1, forward strand.
TCTCATCTAAGCTTTGCTTTTTTAGTTTTGCAGGATGGGAAATTGCCAAGAGACATCTTCATGAAACAGTTGCGATCTGTTGTCGGTGATGAGAAGCTGCTCTCCGTTGTTCGTGAAATACGCGGTTGAACATTAGATTCGTTAGGATTGTTTTCGGTTTAGGATGGAGGCGTTGAAGGACCACTCTTGCCATAATCCAATTTAAAAAATATGTAATCTTGTTGAACAGCAGACTAGAGAGGAAAGCCTCTAAGTGCAATAGGATATTTGATGGGGTCACAGTAGGAAAAAGTTCTTAATTTTTCTTTTTTTTTCTTTTTCGTTCTTTGTTGGCAGTTTTTACCCCATTACAGCGTATATTACTTGACTTGGAAAATATTTTCTTTATATAGATGTGTGGCCATCTTACTGATGCAATAAGGTTTTACTTTTATCTCATTGTGCTCTCTCTCTCTCACTCCCTCTCTTTCTCCCTCAATTTGGCATGCTTAATGACGTGTACATAGAGAATATATTTTTCATAGTTCTCGGGTACCTGAAGTTTGAGTTCCTTTTTATGGATATATGTGTGGCCATCTTACTGATGCAATAAGCCGACCTGACCGGACCCAAAAAAAAAATCGGGGGCGAGACCCCGAAAGAAGGTGCACACCCTCACCTCAAATCCTGGATACGCCACTAATTATACTACCTCTGTTCTCGAAAAATAGTCTCTCATTTTTAATTGTCAATTTGATTGAACTTTTTACTAATAATTTAAGTTATGTTAATAATCCTTGTGAAAGTCTAAAATTTGTTATTGATAGTATTATTAATGGTGTATCAAGTAGCAAGTGTTTGGATTTAAGTGAGGTAATATTATATTAGGTTAAATTTCAATCAATTGACTACTAAAAAAAGCATCACTGCTGATATAGTGTTGTATTCTTTTTTTCTTTTTCCAGTTTTAAGCAGTAACATGGGTGTCCAGAAATGATCTGTAACACCATCTGTTAAAACACATTCTCATTTTGCTTTAGACCGTAGGTGCCAGCACATAGACTCACACATGTCTCGTGTATGATTGGGATTTAACAACCGGTTGAATATTGATTACTAAATAACCGCCATTATACTCATAGTGGATGTGACTTGGTTGGTATTTTTGAAAACACGACGACTTCATTTGCATACCTATTCAGTATTGTTGGGGAAGGGAGATATGTATGTATTACTTCCAAAGCCTGGTATGAGTTTTGGGTAACTTCCTTTCGTGGGTGTGAGGGCTCTTGTTTTCTCTTTCATGGAACTCCTGCCCTAACCCCAGGGGATGAGACCTATGCGCATGAACGACATAAACCGACTTGGGTAAGTGGGACCCAAATTATCTGGGCCCATACACCTAGGAGGCCTATACCGAGAGGCCCATTCGCCTGAAGCCTATACTTATAAGCCGACATCGTACAGGCCGAGCAGGCAGACCTTGCCTAGGTCAAGTTCCAAGAAGCCTAATCCCCAGCCGGCCTCTAGGACGAGCCGAGCTGGATGACGGGCCGAGTTATATCGGAAACTTTCCTTATTCACATGGAGTCCACTTACAGAGTTTAATTACAACTCTAACAGTGAAGATACTTATCTAAACAAGGATATCTCTTATACAAGATAACTGGGATACCACTCATCCTTATCCGGAGTCTATCTCCAAGGAAAACGAGTCCCACAGTAATACGGGCTCCCTAGCTTCTCTAACAAGTTAGGACTCATTCACCCACGCCTATAAAAACAGGTCCTCACAACAGGAGACGGGTAATGAACTCTTTGGCTCCAAACTAGTCAATTGATTTCCTTATTCACATATACCACCTGTATTCTTACTCTCACGCCGGAGGGTCTTCGCCGGTGAAGCCCCGGCATAGTTTACGTTTGTTTATTGTGCGCAGATCCGAACGGGGAGGATCTCATTGCTGGATTTATCCGAACCGCTAGACGGATGGCTGATTCGACACGTTTTTGGTAGCATCAGTTTGGTTCCATTACCGGGAAACGTCGTTGGAGAATCTCTGTTCGGAAAACCACAAATTTCCCCATGTCTAGAACTCACGTCGACGGTCGGGAAGCTAGCGTTACACCAGACGCTAATCTCAATCCGCCACCTCCTAACGTGGCAAATGACAATGTTCTGAATCAAGGCCTCCCTCCTCCACCTCAGGGAGGCGGGATGCACACCCGTTCCAGAGGTCCGGCGCCTGAAATTGCTCACCAGTATGGACGACGGAGACGGACGACTTCACGTCCTCAGCTTACCGAGGCTGGCCCTTCTAGACCGGCACCAATTGACGGAGGGCGTTATTACATCAGAATCTCTCAACCCTTCAGCAACTAGCTGAAGCTCAGAGGGCTCTCCTAGAATTTGATCCTGACCACTCCTTGGCACCCTTCGCCCAGCCCTCTGGCACAAGAGGAGCTTTGGGAGGCGGAGAAAGAAGTGACTGAAGGGGGAACACACGCACTGAGGACATACGTCATCAGGAACCGCGTGACGCGCCCCCAGGAAATCGAGCTGCTCCACCAAGCCGACTAGAAGGTCGACTTGGCCCAATTAATCCCGATGGAGGAGATCTGAGGGATCAAATAAACCGTAGGAGAGAGGAGGAGGCAGAATCTCCAGATGTGAGATTTCTAGGAGAAAGGCGACGATGGAAAAATCAAGATCAAGTCCCGCCCAGACATGAGCCACCTCGTCATACTCCTCCGAGACGACCTCGTGATGATCCAGACACAAGTCGTGTTGTTGGAAGGGGCCGAGACAGAGAAAGAGACAGGCCGAGAAGCTCCCATTGCACCTCAGGGTTCAGTGAGCAGATCATATTGGATTTGCAAGAGAGGATGGACAATATAGAGATGAACCAGGGGCAGAGGAAGCCGAAAACCGACTACGACGCAATGCGTCCGTTTGCTCAGTGGATAAAGGATTCTCCACCCAATCCCCAGTTGAAGCTTCCCCACCTGGACAAGTATTCCGGCAGTTCAGATGCCATGGACCACCTCCAGTCTTTCGAAGGAATGATGGCCTTGGTTTCCAACAAAGACGACGTACTTTGCAAGGCCTTTGCTAGTACGTTAGTTGGAGCAGCCAGGTCTTGGTTTATGGACTTAGAGAGAAGAAGCATCAACTCCTTTTCCAAATTGAAGTCAAGTTTTCTAGAGTATTTCGCCACTGCCGGGGCTAGAAAGAAAAGATTGTCGGATCTGGAAAATATAGTTCAGGGAAAGAACGAGTCGACTATGTACTTTTACAATAGGTTTAGAGACTTGGCTGACTCAATAGAAGAGAGACTTACAGACATAGGTTTAGAGACTTGGCTGACTCAATAGAAGAGAGACTTACAGACAGGGAAATCATAATGTGCTTCTATAATGGGCAGAGATCAGACGAGCTCACCTATGAATTGTCGGTAAGAGAATCTCTTACAAAATCTGAGCTGTACCAGATGGCCTACGCGATAGCCACTGCTGAGGAAAAAAAGAAACTGATGTCCGGATACAGAGATCGAGACCGAGAAGGGGAACGTAGGCCACTCACTCCTAACTCGGTCCAGGGTACCAGTGGAAGTGGTAACCGAGGGAAGAACAGAACTAGACCGACCGAGGTCTTTACCCCCCTTACCAAGCCGATTTCCGAGATCATGAACCTGGTGAATCTCCCAAATCCAAAACCCCTTAAAGATAACCCAAAGTTCCCACGAGACACCAGCAAGTACTGTGCCTACCACCGAGATAACGGGCACGAGATGGATAACTGCTTTGCCCTATAGAAAATACTACAGAGGTGGGCCGATCATGGGAAACTAAATGAATACTTAGCAAAGAAAGACAACAAACGTCCGAGAGAGGGCGAGGCGGTGGACCGCGAAGACAGACCACCTCGGGCAAAGCTGATCGGAGTAATCAGGGAGGAAATTCCTTCCAACACCAAGTTAAAAGAGCAGATCTATGAGCTAAGAAAGGTTTACCATATCCCCCCTTTGATTCATAAAGGGGAAGAGGTGATTAGTTTCTCCCCTAACGAGCTGGCCGGAAATAGGGCCATGAGAGAACAACCGTTGGTCATCATAGGCCGAATCGATAACTGCGAGTCGGAAAGGCTCTTAATAGATTCTGGGGCCACTAAAAGAGTGCTCTATTACAGAACCTTCAAAGAGATGGAGTTGCCAGACACCATGCTGACCCCTTACAATGGGAGACTAGAAGGATTTACAAATCACAAAGCCGAGGCTAAGGGAACCGTGGACTTGGTACTAGAAGTCGGTGAGTACCCCTACAAAACATCGGCAACAATCACCTTCATCGTTATGGATTTGGCAAGTGACTACCATGCCATCCTCGGCTCTCCTAGTCAGGGAAAACTGGGAATAGTTGCCTCCCTCCCTCACCAAAGGGTGAAATTCCCAACCCCAGAAGGCGTAAGCTGCGTCCTCGGCAACCCCAAACACTTCTTAGAGCACGTGATGAGGTCAAGAAAGGCAAAAACCAAGATGGAAATTGACACTCTAGAAAGAAATATCACTATGTCGAAGTCGACCACGGTCACTACATCAGCCCCTAACATCGGCGTGATAACGGTAGACATACCTGAGGAATGGGTGGTACTGGATGCTGAAAATGCCATGACAGAGACCGAGGTGACCTACGGGTTGGAAGGATATGGTTGTATCTCCATGAACACAGCTTCGGACGAGCCGAGTGACTCGGGCCTCGCCCTCGTCCCAAGCTCGGGGGCCACAATACCCGCCCACATGGATGCCGAGATAGACAGACTTCTAGATATGGAGAATTTGAGCCTAGAAGGAAAAGACAAGGAAAAAGTAAAGCAAATCATCGTGGAAACCTTGGAGTTCAGGGACGGTCCCGAGCTAAGACCAGTCGACCAGTTGGATGAGGTCGTCATCAACCCCGACTGCCCAGAACAGAAGGTACGAATTGGGAAACAACTTTCCCCGGAAGAGAGAGAAGAAATCATCAACCTGCTAAAAGACAACCTATATGTGTTTGCCTGGAAAGTTGAAGACATGGTTGGATTTAAAGAAGCCATCGCTCTCCACAAGCTAGAGGTGGACAATTTCTTCAAACCCGTCAAGCAAGGACGAAGGGTCTTCTCTATAGATAAAGAACAAGCAATCCAGACTGAAGTGGATAAATTGATGAAGGCCGGGATCATCCGAGAAGCGACATACCCCGAATGGCTGGCTAACGTCATAATGGTGAAAAACAGAACGGCAAGTGGAGAATGTGTGTCGACTTCACAGATCTCAACAAAGCATGCCCAAAGGATAGTTATCCCCTACCCAGGATAGACAAGTTAGTCGACTCCATTGCTGGACACCAAACCCTGAGCTTTCTAGACGCATATTCGGGTTACCACCAGGTCAAGATGGCCGAAGACGACATCGAAAAGACCGCCTTCTAAGCAGTAGGAGGGATCTATTATGTGATGATGCCTTTTGGCCTCAAGAACGCCGGCACAACTTATCAGAGGATGGTGAACAATGTGTTCAAATCCCAGATCGGCAGGAACATGGAAGCCTATATTGACGACATGGTAATAAAAACCAAGTCTGGAAGCCATGTCCCGGACCTGATGGAGACTATAAAAAACCTTAAAGATAACGATATGAAGCTCAACCCAAGCAAATGTGTTTTTGGGGTCACGGCGGGAAACTTCCTCGGTTTCATGGTCTCCCAACGGGGCATCGAGGCGAATCCGGAAAAGATCCATGCCCTGGTCGACATGAAAGAGCCGACGTGTGTAAAATAGGTTCAAAGGTTGAATGGAAGGGTGGCCGCCCTGGGAAGATTTATCGCCAAGTCGGCAGAAAAGTCGTTACCGTTCTTCAAAGCTCTGAAAGGAACTAAGGACTTCGACTGGACCCCAGAATGCTCAGCATCATTCCAGCAAGTAAAAGAATACTTAGGTTCACCCCCATTGCTTAGCAGTCCGATTATGGGAGAAACACTCTCCGTATTCCTCGCGGCAACAGACAGAGCCGTGGCAGCTGTATTAGTACGAGAAGATAATGGAATTCAGAAGCCGGTGTATTATGCGAGTAAAGCATTGTCAGACACTGAGAGCAGGTACTATAATGCCGAGAAGATAGCATATGCCTTGGTCATTGCTGCCAGAAAACTGTGCGCATACTTTTCTGCTCATCCCATCACGGTCTACACCGACGCTCCACTCAGGAAGATACTACACAAGATGGACAGCTCGGGAAGACTATTGAACTGGTCCATTGAATTGACCGAGTTCGAGATAACCTATAAGCCGAGGAAGACACTGATGGCGCAGGCTCTAGCAGACTTCTTGGTCGAGACCGCGTTCTCCAGCGAGTACACGCCGACGACCAGAAAGAGGAAATCTCCCATGGATAGGGAACCACTGGAAGAACTACCAGGTGACTGTTGGGTCCTATACACAGATGGATCAACAACAAAAGGAAGAAGTGGAGCCGGCGTATATCTGACAAGCCCAGGCGGCGAACATGTAGCCCGTGACTTCATCAGATTTAAATTCCCAGCTTCAAACAACCAGGCCGAGTATGAAGCCCTGGTCTTGGGAATAGAAAGGGCAAAGTTCTTTGGCGCAAACAAACTGTTGGCTTATAGCGATTCCCAACTCGTGGTTAGTCAAGTGAAAGGGGAGTACAACACCGAGAACCACATGCTGACGAAATACCGAGATCTCGTCCTGAATCTCACTAAGAACTTCGAGTTTTGGGAAATAAGGCAAGTAGGATGGGAACACAACCAGGAAGCGGACTTATTATCAAAGATGGCCACGTCAGAAGAAATCAATCCCCTTATCATATATGCCGACCAACCAGCTTACGAAAGACTTGAAATCCTAATTCTAGATGACGAAGAGAGAACCTGGATTGACGATTACAAGGACTACATCGAGAAGGGCAGGCTACCAGAAGACGAGTTAGAGGCCAAAACGATAAAGAAGAAGACAGCCAGGTACATAGTCTGGAACGACATTCTATATCGAAGGTCATTCTCCAGGCCTCTCCTAAGATGTGTTTCCGCTAAAGATACCAAGAAACTTCTGGCCGAGGTACATGAAGAAGTTTGCGGAGGACACCCGGGGGCCAGAACCCTTGCTGATAAAGTAATCACACTTGGTTAGTACTGGCCTAACTTAAGAGAAGAAGCCCAAGCCTATGTAAATAAGTGCGACAAATGCCAGTGCTTCTCGGACCTACCAAAGGTGCCACCTGTAGAACAAAGTCTTATCATACCGACATGGCCGTTTGACATGTGGGGACTCGATATCATTGGACCATTCCCCTTGGCAAAGGGGAGCAACAAGTTCGTAATTGTAGTGGTCGACTACTTCACCAAGTGGGTGGAGGCTAAGCCCTTGGCTAAAATCACAGAGGAGAACGCCATCAACTTAATCCATGACTATATATGGTGTCGGTTCGGCGTCCCCCATTCCATCGTGACCGACAACGGACTCCAGTTCTCTGACGCTTTCACCGAAGAATTAAACAGACTAGGAGTCAAACACAAAAAGTCATCGGTCAGTCATCCTCAAGGTAACGGACAAGCCGAGTCAGCAAACAAATTAATACTGAAAGCCCTAACCAAGAGCTTAGAAGGAAGTCAAGGAAAGTGGCTGGACGACCTCCCCCTCGCTTTATGGGCAGTTCGTACAACCACTCGGGGGCCAACTGGGGAGACTCCCTTTGCATTAACTTACGGATCAGAAGCTATGGCTCCAGCCGAGATGGCCTTACCTACCTTCAGGGTGTCCAATTATGACGAGGTGGTCAATGAATACAACCGACTCCTAGACCTAGATCTAGTTGAAGCAAAAAGGCTGACAGCTCAACTCAGAATGATCAATTATAAGCAAAAGACCAAGGCCTACCATGACAGCAAGGAAAAGAAAAGAGTTTTTAAAGTCGGCGACTGGGTACTCAGAAAGATCGAGTCGACACACTTGAAGGCTCAGCAAAATAAACTCTCTCCAAATTGGGAAGGTCCCTACATTGTTACTCACGTTATCAGAGAAGGAACCTACATGCTCAAAACTCCATAAGGAAAAGAGCTTAAACACCCATGGCATTCGGAGCACTTGAGGAAATACTATAAGTAACTCCTCGGCATCCTATCTATCTTTTTTGATTTCTAAGATTAGTTTTCGGTCTCTAGTTCATAGCATTTATCAAATTAGTCATTCCTTTATTATTATCAATTAAGTTTTCCTTTTTACAACTTTGATTCTCAAGCACGGTCCAAGCATCACTTAGCAATGCCGAGATCGTCATTTCGAGTTAGGACTAACGTCACGACTCAAGACAATTAGAACCTAACTCTGTCGGCTAGTGCTCTCAAATTTGGGTTAAGATTATTACTGTCACGACCCGGAAACTAGGCTCTATTTTATTAGTAATAAATAATTATGATTTATTTATTTGCTTATTTATTTATTTAAATTATTATTTATTTAAATATTTATGTGTGCATATTATGTTTCATAATAATTATGCCTAGCTGTGTGTTTGAGTTAATTGGGCTAGTGTGGAAGTGTTGGGTCTTAATAGTTAGTAGGGAGTGTAATTATTTGTGCTAGTAGATGGGGGAGGGGCCCGAGTGTAATATTTTGAAATAATTCCCCCCTACTCCCTCCCTACTCCTCCTCTTTCACCCTCACACTCCACCCCCATTCTTCTTCTCCCAGCCATTCCTCTCTCTCTCTAAGCAAAAGTGGTAAGTTTTCTTCTCCTTATTCTCTCTTCATTTTCTCCTAGGATCGCGTAGAGTCAAAAAGAATCGAAATCCATCAACTTTGAGAATTTTCAAGTAAGTTACTTTTCCCCCATTTAATGCTAAAATGTTCATATCATGTTCATATAATGCTTTTATTGTTATATTGGAAGTTTGGATGAGTTTGCAATTTATTTGGAATTTATTTGGGTTTTTGGTCAAAAATGGTGATTTTGAAATGTTGGTTTTGATTCTTGGTTTTAGTTTATAAATGGTGTATTTAGATCCCCTTTCTAGTTAAAAGATGTTTGGGTACCTTAGAAACCTTGTTGGGAGTGTTGATTTTGAGTATTTGGTGTTTTGGGTGAGTTTTGGCCCGAAAATGGTGAACCTTGGATGAATCTGGGCTTTGTTCATCTGGCACGGTCGTGCTCCTTTATTTGGCACGGTCGTGCCACAATTCACTTTCCCTCTCGTAAGGTTTGGCACGGTCGTGCCACAATTCCCTTTTCTCCCGTCTTGGTTGGCACGGTCGTGCCATTTTCTTAGGCACGGTCGTGCCAATATGCCAAAATTGCCTTTCCTCTCGAAATATTTGGCACGGTCGTGCCACTTTCTTAGGCACGGTCGTGCCAAGCTAGAATTCTGATATATTCTTCCCTTTTCTTCTAAAACTGTTTCCTCCATAACTTTCTCATCCGGACTCCGTTTTAGGCGTGTAAGCTATCGTTTCGAAGCTCTCTCAGAGTACTACAAGATGGTATAGGTTGTTCCGTTAAGTTATAAGTTTTATACTTCGGGATTTTATTGGGTGTTTGGGCATCTTATAATGTGTTCGTGGTTGTTCCAATCGAATTGACTTTCGAGTAAGACTTGGTCTAGGTTTTAGGCGATGTCCCATAGTACCTAGAGGGTTGTGGTTGAACACCAAAGTGTATTCATTCTGATTCCTACTTTGGAATTTCAGGTGTGATGAGATGGTTGAGTTCATAGTCCTAGTACATCTTTATGAGTAAATGTTTAGGATAATTTTGGGTTATAGTCGTTGTACTATTTGTGAGCGACCGTTTGGGTTGTGATCTTTATGATTAACTCGTGGGTATCATCTTTGGAATGTATCTGGTATGGTTTATCTTTATGAAATTACGGTACTCTAATAATCATTGTTGTTGTGCTCTTCATGAGAAATTCCGTTTATCGTTGTTGTGCTCTTTTATGAGAAACTTCTTGTGTTCGTTGTTGTTGAACTCTTCACGAGTAATCGTTTGCATCTTTATGGTGATTAATTGGTGTGGTTCCCTACTTTGGAACCTTAAGTTGTTATTCATGCTAAAATATTATTACTTAGCATTTAATTAGAAGCCCAGCTGGCATATTTGTTGCATCGGGCGATGGGAAGGATTATAATGGCAAAGCCAAGTCCATTATAATGTTGACCATTGTTTTGCCCTTACTATACCCCTTCTCCAGATTGGCCTTGGAAAGGATAAGTCAGCGTTCCTTTGTGAATGCATCTGGCTAATGGGCATGACTTTGTGTCATGGTCCTTGTCCCTTGTGACACTTTTATGATTTGGTTCCGGTACCGGGGTTTTCTCTTCGAGCTTTCATGCTGCTATGAAGATGTTGATTGTTGATTATTGAAGCTGCGCAGCGACCTTTATTTGGTTCTTCCAGTGGGGTGAAACCTTGGCTATGTATCCATTTATGAGTGTTTATTTCAGCTTTATGTGTTGCATGATGAGCTGGTCGTTATTTCCAACCGGTATGGGACGGTTGGCGATAGGGAACCTCTCATTTGTTGTTATATGCTTATTTATATGGTTGATTATTGGATGTTACTGTTGACAGCATGTCACTTATTATTTCCGCTGCTATCTATCTTATGTTAATTGATATTGGTCATTGCATATTAGCATGTCATGTAGTTGCATTAGTAACTTACTGAGATTTTATCTCACCCCGTTTATTTCCATCTTTGTTTTTCCTTAACCCCCCCCCCAGGAGGAAAGGGATTAGGATTCGCGGATCGAGGAGGACGTCGAGAGGTTTGTGATTTTGGGGCAGGTTGTTATGGATCGGTTTACATTATTTAAATGTATAACCTTTTGGGGATAGTTTTACCACTATTGACGTCATTAAGAATTGTAATATTTTGTATCTTTGGTGTGAGCTTGTGGAGCTTACACTAGTTGTTTTATGGTGTTGTTAAACTTGGATTTTCCAAACCTTGTATTAAAATCTTTTGGTTCAAAATGGAATTTTTAACTTCTATATTTTAGAGTTTTGGTTTTAAGTCGACGTCCAGCTCGCGGTCTCGGGCCCGCGGGGTTCGGGGTCGCGACAGTTGGTATCAGAGCCATGGTTTGGCTCTAAGTATAAGTCTAGGTGGATTAGTATGACCTAGGTGGGTAGTTGTGTTCGGAGTGAGTAACGATGAGTATTTTATGCAGGTATTTGTTTGTGATGGCTAGAAGAAGAGCTGGTGAAGGCATCAGTGGGATTCAGAATCAGGATGGTCTACGGGAAGAAAGCCGTGTAATGTTTCAGGACAGGTTTGAAGCGGCCGTGAAAGCAATTCGTGACCAAGGGTCGAGAGAGGAACATGTAGCACCTCCGCGGTATGGGTTGGAGCAGTTCTTAAAGTTGAAACCAAGGGAGTACGACGGTGAGCCTGATGTGAAGAAGGCCAAGCTATGGATAGAATCGATGGAGAAAATCTACGAGGTCTTTGGATGTACTGATGAGGATAGGGTTCTGTTTTCAGCTTATAAGCTCGTGGGGACTGCGGAACATTGGTGGAAGGCACTGAAGACCAGTTGGGATACGACTCTTGTACCATATCCTTGGGAGTGGTTCGTGAGGAAATTTAAGGATCATTTTATCTCTCTAGTAAATCAAAACCGGAAAGAGATCGAGTTCCTCAGCTTGGATCAAGGCAGGATGTCAGTAGCACAGTACTCAGCTAAGTTCACAGAATTAGCCAGGTGTTGTGAATACCTTGTGCGGACCGAGGAGCAGAAAGCGATGAGATTGATCAGGGTTTGAAGACAGCTATTAGGACTCAACTTTTAGCCCAAAGAATTCAACTTTTCAGGATGCGGTGGATCGAGCCTACTTGATTGAGCAGGATATTTGGGAACACAAAAGGAAGACTGAGATGGTTAACCCGGGCAAGCAAGCAGGGTAGAGTAAGTCACAACAGCAACATTCGGATAACAGAGGTAATTCTGGAGTACAAGCTCGATTCAGAAGGCAACTTCAAGGGCAACCAACAGTAGGAAATCAAGGTTCTAATAAGGGTACACGAAATGGGAAAGTCTGCAGCTACTGTCGGAGGAAAGGACACTCAGAAGACAAGTGTTGGAAGAAACAGGGAAAATGTGTGAAGTGTGGTCGGTTGGGACACTTTGTTAAAGATTGTCCGAGGCTTAGAGTTCAGTCATCGGGGACAGGAACTGGAATATCACAGGGTCTGAAAAGGGATGCTTCGGGGAAGCCCAAGGTTTCAGGAAGAGTATTGGCAATCAATCAGCACTCAACGGGTGATTCATCAGTTTCAGGAGGTATTAATTTTATGTCGAGAGAGCGAGCGCGTGCATTTTAGGATCATCGCATTTATGTGTTTCTGTGCATTTAGTTGCATTTATTTCTTTTGAGTCTTTGACTTATGTGTTGTCAGTGTCTACTCCTAGGGAGGAGTGTAGGATGTCTGATGGAGTCTTATGTGCTCATGTTGTGCTTAAAGGTAGATATAACTTACCTGCTAAATCGGTCATATTGCTATTATAAGATTTTTGATGTCATTTTGAGAAGGGAAATGTCATGCTTTAGTCGATGGTTGTAGGGAAATTGTTACATCCTCTCTTCCCTTTTGCCTAAAATTGTTTTGAGACCGTTCCTTTGTGTAGAGTTAAGTAAATCTTTTCTTGTTTGGAATCTGACTATTTTGCTTCGATGGGTGACAATGGATGTCTATACCAATTGTTGGGTGTATTTATCGTTTGTAAAAATTTCTATTTTATTTCTGAGTAGTACCTAGTAATTGGGGAGAACCTTGGGTTAAATTGAGTTGTTATAGTACAAGGTTGTAGTGCTAATATTTAGATCAATGTCCTTATGGCATCGATTGGGTTATAAGAGTTGAGGATTCAAATTGAGGATTTTTGGATAGGAGATTTCGTTTAATTTTAGTACATCTCCGTGAATGCATCGGAATGGATTAGTATGGGGAGGTGTACGATTTGTTATGGATGATGAGTTTGTTGTAGGAGTTATGATCATTAATGGTGGTAAGCGTGTTAAGTTAGAAAGGACTAAGTACATTTCGGGAGAGTAATAATTTTTCGATTTTTGTTAAAGGCATTTTGAAATTTTGGTTAGATAGTGGTTCTATGGTTCTAAATCCCTTCTTAGTGGCGTTTTCCGAAATGGATCAAGGATATGTGAAGGAAGTTGATTATCAATACTTGGGCATAATTAAGGAATATCATGATTTGGCACTGGGTCAATTGGAACGTTGCTAGCTAATTGGTTATTATGATGGTAGTACCATTGAGCTTAAATATCATTAAGTCAATAAATGTATGCGTGATGGCCTAACTGGGGTTAGCTATTGAATTTAGAGTTCGTTGATTTCCTTTGGGTATATGAGCACGGATTATGACTTAAATGGGAGTTAGAGAAAATCTTTTGAAGATGAAATTTGGGTCTTTTTGCGGACTATTGAGTATTCGTAATTATTTTAGGCTTTCAAGGATTGGAGAGTTATGACGATGATGTTATGGCGTAGATTTAAGTGAACATTTTGTATAAAAAAAAATTTTGGGTTTACATTACACCTCTAGTTTAAGGTGCTGCCTTGAGCGAGAGCACTATAATGGGAGTCCTTAGAGATATAGCCTTTGGTGAATATTGTGGGGATGGAAAATTTCTTTAGCCTTTCATATTTTAAAAGCTAACTAAACTCGAGATGGTAGTGTTTTGAAATTCTGGGGAATAACACTAAGTAGGCGATTTACAAATGGAAGTACCTTTGCGGTGTAGTTAAGGTTATGAATAAAGTGAGCTTGAGATGTCTCGAGAGTTATGTTTGGGAGCAATTGGGATTCTCCAATTTTGATTATGGATTCTAATTAGTAGTGAAGGTTATGATTGAAGGAAGTTATGTGCGAGAGGTCGTGGTATAGTGAATACTATTTAAGGTTACATTGTAGTGGGTTAGATTGGACAATTGAGGAATTTGAGAAACGGCGGAACTATCGTATCCGTAGCTATTTGGCCCTTCGGGTGAGTCTCGTTAAAAATTCGGGTCGAATTTTCTTTAAGGAGGAGTGAATCTCACGACCCGGAAACTAGGCTCTATTTTATTAGTAATAAATAATTATGATTTATTTATTTGCTTATTTATTTATTTAAATTATTATTTATTTAAATATTTATGTGTGCATATTATGTTTCATAATAATTATGCCTAGCTGTGTGTTTGAGTTAATTGGGCTAGTGTGGAAGTGTTGGGTCTTAATAGTTAGTAGTGAGTGTAATTATTTGTGCTAGTAGATGGGGGAGGGGCCCGAGTGTAATATTTTGAAATAATTCCCCCCTACTCCCTCCCTACTCCTCCTCTTTCACCCTCACACTCCACCCCCATTCTTCTTCTCCCAGCCATTCCTCTCTCTCTCTAAGCAAAAGTGGTAAGTTTTCTTCTCCTTCTTCTCTCTTCATTTTCTCCTTCTTCCTCTCATCTTCTCTCATTTCTTAAAACGTGAAACGTGTTTAGATCGTCGCTAGGATCGTGTAGAGTCAAAAAGAATCGAAATCCATCAACTTTGAGAATTTTCAAGTAAGTTACTTTTCCCCCATTTAATGCTAAAATGTTCATATCATGTTCATATAATGCTTTTATTGTTATATTGGAAGTTTGGATGAGTTTGCAATTTATTTGGAATTTATTTGGGTTTTTGGTCAAAAATGGTGATTTTGAAATGTTGGTTTTGATTCTTGGTTTTAGTTTATAAATGGTGTATTTAGATCCCCTTTCTAGTTAAAAGATGTTTGGGTACCTTAGAAACCTTGTTGGGAGTGTTGATTTTGAGTATTTGGTGTTTTGGGTGAGTTTTGGCCCGAAAATGGTGAACCTTGGATGAATCTGGGCTTTGTTCATCTGGCACGGTCGTGCTCCTTTATTTGGCACGGTCGTGCCACAATTCACTTTCCCTCTCGTAAGGTTTGGCACGGTCGTGCTCACACGGTCGCCACAATTCCCTTTTCTCCCGTCTTGGTTGGCACGGTCGTGCCATTTTCTTAGGCACGGTCGTGCCAATATGCCAAAATTGCCTTTCCTCTCGAAATATTTGGCACGGTCGTGCCACTTTCTTAGGCACGGTCGTGCCAAGCTAGAATTCTGATATATTCTTCCCTTTTCTTCTAAAACTGTTTCCTCCATAACTTTCTCATCCGGACTCCGTTTTAGGCGTGTAAGCTATCGTTTCGAAGCTCTCTCAGAGTACTACAAGATGGTATAGGTTGTTCCGTTAAGTTATAAGTTTTATACTTCGGGATTTTATTGGGTGTTTGGGCATCTTATAATGTGTTCGTGGTTGTTCCAATCGAATTGACTTTCGAGTAAGACTTGGTCTAGGTTTTAGGCGATGTCCCATAGTACCTAGAGGGTTGTGGTTGAACACCAAAGTGTATTCATTCTGATTCCTACTTTGGAATTTCAGGTGTGATGAGATGGTTGAGTTCATAGTCCTAGTACATCTTTATGAGTAAATGTTTAGGATAATTTTGGGTTATAGTCGTTGTACTATTTGTGAGCGACCGTTTGGGTTGTGATCTTTATGATTAACTCGTGGGTATCATCTTTGGAATGTATCTGGTATGGTTTCTCTTTATGAAATTACGGTACTCTAATAATCATTGTTGTTGTGCTCTTCATGAGAAATTCCGTTTATCGTTGTTGTGCTCTTTTATGAGAAACTTCTTGTGTTCGTTGTTGTTGAACTCTTCACGAGTAATCGTTTGCATCTTTATGGTGATTAATTGGTGTGGTTCCCTACTTTGGAACCTTAAGTTGTTATTCATGCTAAAATATTATTACTTAGCATTTAATTAGAAGCCCAGCTGGCATATTTGTTGCATCGGGCGATGGGAAGGATTATAATGGCAAAGCCAAGTCCATTATAATGTTGACCATTGTTTTGCCCTTACTATACCCCTTCTCCAGATTGGCCTTGGAAAGGATAAGTCAGCGTTCCTTTGTGAATGCATCTGGCTAATGGGCATGACTTTGTGTCATGGTCCTTGTCCCTTGTGACACTTTTATGATTTGGTTCCGGTACCGGGTTTTCTCTTCGAGCTTTCATGCTGCTATGAAGATGTTGATTGTTGATTATTGAAGCTGCGCAGCGACCTTTATTTGGTTCTTCCAGTGGGGTGAAACCTTGGCTATGTATCCACTTATGAGTGTTTATTTCAGCTTTATGTGTTGCATGATGAGCTGGTCGTTATTTCCAACCGGTATGGGACGGTTGGCGATAGGGAACCTCTCATTTGTTGTTATATGCTTATTTATATGGTTGATTATTGGATGTTACTGTTGACAGCATGTCACTTATTATTTCCGCTGCTATCTATCTTATGTTAATTGATATTGGTCATTGCATATTAGCATGTCATGTAGTTGCATTAGTAACTTACTGAGATTTTATCTCACCCCGTTTATTTCCATCTTTGTTTTTCCTTAACCCCCCCCCCCCAGGAGGAAAGGGATTAGGATTCGCGGATCGAGGAGGACGTCGAGAGGTTTGAGATTTTGGGGCAGGTTGTTATGGATCGGTTTACATTATTTAAATGTATAACCTTTTGGGGATAGTTTTACCACTATTGACGTCATTAAGAATTGTAATATTTTGTATCTTTGGTGTGAGCTTGTGGAGCTTACACTAGTTGTTTTATGGTGTTGTTAAACTTGGATTTTCCAAACCTTGTATTAAAATCTTTTGGTTCAAAATGGAATTTTTAACTTCTATATTTTAGAGTTTTGGTTTTAAGTCGACGTCCAGCTCGCGGTCTCGGGCCCGCGGGGTTCGGGGTCGCGACAATTACATCTAGTTCCCACGACAATTTGAGACTATCCAAGAAGTTAGTCCTTATAAACCGAGCTCCTAACGCTCGTCACGGCCATAACGGTGAACGACCACGGCCTACAAACATAGCCTAGCTCGGCTACATTAAAACCTAATTCTGCCGGTTAGTACTCTCAAATTTGGGTTAAGATCAATACATCCAGTTCCCACGACAATTTGAGACTAACCACGAATTAGTTCTTACAAACCGAGCTCCTAACGCTCGTCACGGCCATAACGGTGAACGACCACGGCCTACAACATGGCCTAAACCAGCTGCCATATCTCGTCATTTCAGTCAGTTAAAACATCTCAAACCGAGATAAAGTAACATGAACAAGTGACGAGATAACACTTAACTACGCAACAAGTTAAGGAAACAAGGGATAATTTATACCTCAAATCGAGGTAGGCCAATCCCTACAAATAACGAGTGTTCACGCCCCCCAGACTACGCTGGGCCCGGGCAGTTAGATACTTACAAAAAGAAAAACAGATTGTTTCAAGCCAAACCGGCTCACAGGTAAAAGATAAAAATTGTATCAGGTCACACCAGACCTACATCAACTGACAGTTTATGAAACTCATGGAGCCTACTACTCCTCCTCTTCGTCTTCTTCATCATCGAAGCCTAACTCTTCCTTGAAATGCTCCACCAAAGCATGAAAGTTGTTGGGGTCCATCGGGGGAACGCTCCAGGCCGGCCTCTCGTCAGCCTCATCATTATGAGCTATCAACCCTAAAGTCTTCTCGGGATAAGGGATCACGGAGTGAGCGGCGCGGGCCTCGACACTATACGCGTCATTTAGTAAAAGGCGAGCCAGTTTCTCAACAGGGACGTCCACTTCAGGATCAATGTGGAGCTGGCGAGCTGCGTGCGTATAGCCATCGACATAAGTAGTTTTCACCTGGTCGTCAATGATCGATGGCATCACGGTACGTTGAAAGTTCAGCACAACAGCCTTCTCCTTAGCTGGAATACTCTCTTCCAGCTGTTGAAACTTCATCTCCACCTCCTCCTTCTCCTTGGCTAGCAGGGCGGCACTCGCCCTCTCCTTCTCAATCTCCTCCCTGAGTAACTTGGCCTCCTCTTCAAACTTCCTTGCAACGGCCTTCTGTTTCTCTATCTCGGCCTCGGCATCCCCAACAGCTTTAACCCTCTCGGCATGAGCCAGTTTGGCGCTTTCGCGTGCTTTATTGACCAACTCCACAGTTTGTCCTAGCTTCACTTGGGCTCGGGACGCCTTACCTTCCAGATCGGCCATCTTCTTGCCTACTCCAGCCCATTGCGCCGCCTCATGTTTGGCAAGGGTAGCAAGCTGAACGAGGAAATTGAAATCAATTACGGGAACAGAGAGCAATCAGAAAACAAACAAGTTAATACGTTACCTCGGCGATAATGAGCCCCTTGCGTTCAGCCATGTGGGCATAAGTAGGCGGCATGGAATCCAATCCTCGCAAAAGGTCCACATCAAAAGCCCGTTCCAAAATTGGTCCGCCAAGTCTCAACATTGGACCAGATCGAGCAGTAACATCTAAGCTCTTCAGTGGACGGACATCGGCAAAATCGGCTATCAAAGCATCTATCTCCTCGGAGGGAAAAACAGGCGGAGTACCAGTAGGAGGAGCAGCAGATGAATGCCTTTTGGGAGAAGGTTCCTCCAAGACCTCGTCACCACCATCTCTGCCCCTTTTCTCACCAAGGGACTCACCGCCATCTCCTCCACCTATATCCTCAAAAACTGTTTCAGCAGCCTAGTCCGGCTCCAGAGCACCCGTCGTTGCCGTTGCACCACTAGCCTTCACCTCAGCTCGTCCTCCAACAGCAACATCAATTGTAGGGAGTGGGACGGCTTCCTTGGTGATCAAAACCTCCTGCCGATCTCCCATATCGGCATGCCTCTTGGAGCGCCCCGAAGCCTTTGATTTCAGCCTTCTCTTGTTCAGAAGCTTATTGGGGTCAGAGGAATACGCACGGGCCAACTCTCTCTCCTCCTCCATGTTCAAATCTAACAATCACAAAGATAAGAGTTAGAAGCTGAACACGAGGTTATCCTAGTATGAACAGAAATGACAAGATCAGAAGTTTACATCCAACAACTTTTCGGACTTTTAGGCAAGCCTCGTCCTGAGTGCGGCAAATATCACAATCCTTGATAAAAACAAAATCAGGATGAACAACCCAATCCGGGTAACGATTGCCCCTAACTATGGGCACCATGACGTTCACAGCGGCCCACGGTCCCAGCATAATACCAACTTGGACGTAGTAGCTGTGGTTGTTTTCTAAGGCCGACCATTCCAACTGCTGCACCGAGGCAAACTCTGTTAACCTTTGGACTAAGGCATCGCTCCACGGGGCCTTGTAACATGTTTCAGGATCCTTGGGAATGCCTGTCGGAATGGGAAACTCCCAGCCATGGCGGCTCTCGAATTTGATAACGTGATTATTCCAACCTGACACTTTACTGACCGAACTGGAGATTGGAGCGATAATTTTGGGCCTCCTTTGTCTGCTCCTCAGAGTCAACACGCAAGTGTTTTCGTTAAAGCTTCCCTCAAAAAACTGGTAAAAGGCCCAGGGACATGGTTCGAAACACAAGCTTTGGCATAGAGTAATAAAGGATGTAAGGTACCTAACTGCGTTGGCACCTAGCATGGCGGGGACGGCCTGCCAATCCTCTAGGAATTCACAAATGAAGGGGTCAAGGGGTAAACGGATCCCTAGCTCAAATTGCTTAAAAAAGAATGCAACCTCGGTGTGGTTCAAATAAAAGGAAGCCTTTTCCTCACTAGTACTCAAAGGGGAAGCAAGCTGATACACCAGATCGTAATCTTCACGGGAAATCCTACAGGTATCATGAAGATACTCGATCATCTCGTCTCCGGCCTTGGGTTGCTTCGGCCTGGTAGACGCTACCGCTTTCCCCCTCCGAATGGCATTCCTTCGACCTCGACCTCCTTCGGGGATGGCGGAACTAAACTAATCCACTATTCGTTCTGAAGTACTCTCCCCCGACATGGCTGCAGAGGAAAGAAAGGGGTTAGCATCAGAAATCAAGGTAGGAGCTGCATTTACCTCCCTATCCTCGTTCATTGAAGTCGAGGGGAATATCTCGTCTTCAGACAATACATAATGGGAAGAAATATGAGTCAAAAGGTCAGACAGGCAAGGAAAAACCACTAAATTGGGATTCATCTCCCCCAAACGATCGAACCGACGGTTATTGACAGGCCATTTCACGGTGCCATTAAAAGCCCTGTGTGTTACAAGGAATTTTCTAATTTTTCTCAGAGCCAATAAAAACCAGGGCCCATCCGTTCTCTGGTAAATCCTACGGTTCATTTTATGGAAGCCCAGACGGACCAAGGACGAACAATCAAAAGACATTTGAATGAGGAACAGAGGCGAAACAAAGCTAAGCCAGAAAATGGCGCAGAGAAATCAAAAATGCAAGGGGGATAGAAGGATACCTGAAAAATCGATGAAAGTCGAGGTAAGAGGATGGGCAGACCAAAAGAGGAAGTATTGCCGAAAGCACTGGTTGAAACTCGCCGGAATCTAGCAACGTACAAGGACTGCCGGTGCAATCGCCGTAAGCCTTGAAGTCAAAAGATTTTCTGGCTGTTCAAATAGAATCAAAGGATGAAAGGGGGGATTCTAGGGATTTCAACCGTTTAGAATTCTCGGTTCGGGTATACCCCGAGAAATTGACCTCAACTCGCCCGAGATCTCGTGGAAATCTCACGGTAAATGGCGGTTACACACGTAATCACCCTAGACCATCATTACCTACAATTAAGGATGGTGATTTCCCCATAAAGCATATGTCCATTCACTCGTCCCTCGCCGCCTGGCACGGCTAACGTCACAAGTCTTTTTTTTTTTTTTTTAAAAAAAATTTCAAATTTAATTCATAATTGAACTCAATACATAATCATCAGCAGAAGCGCCTAGGAAACAAATCCTAAGGAGAGAAAAATCTTCTCTCTAACTTCTGGGGGAAGGGGGGATCGAACGTTCAAGAGACTGCCAGCACAGACCGACCTATGACTTAGCGACACCTCGGCTTTGACTAGATTTGACTAAATTATGAAAAGATTACCAGATACAAGTGCGTTCCATGCCGACATGTCAACAAGGATCAGGCGATCGGCGTTACTTTAAGACGACATCATGAAAAAGGTAGTGTTAATGAGATAAAAATCAAGGTCATGCAAGATGCAAGGAATTCAAGCCATGAAGTCAAATCACAATCAGAGCAAAGGTGACTGAAAGTGTCAAATCCCATTATATATTTATCAAAAAGGACCCCCACAACGAGGCCGGGGGCCTGATCGGTACAAAGTCAAAAAAGAAATTACTGGATCACTCTAACCAAAGATTCAAGAAAAATCACAATCTTGATCTTGGTCTCCATCACCTTCCTCCCACTCAACGTCTCCATCATACCCATATTCTTCAATAATGATGGGTTCTGGGTCATCTTCATCATCATCCTCGTCCTCATCCTCATCCTCTGACTCTTCTGCTCTAGAGTCATCATCAGAAAATTCCTCAACCGTGTCTGGCTCCACAAATTCATCGTTGCTATCGGACGGAAACTCCTCCGCCGGAAAAGACGATCGTTTCTTCAACGAAAAATAGAAATCGCTGCTGCTAGATGGACTGGGGCTTTTAGCTTGATTCTCTGACTCCGAAGTCACTTCTTCGGGAAAAATATCATCGTATTTCCTCTTTGGAGCCATATTTGAATTTTCGAGAAATCTGGAATGTTCTTGAGGAATTCTTGGAAGTGAAAGTAAGATGGAGAACAACCAATAGACGGATCGTCTATTTATACCCCAAGAATATGAGGGGATGGGGAGTTCATCAATACTACTCATAATTGGAGTGAAATTAATAGAGCCTTCATTTTCCAAGAAGAGTAATGATTCCACCTAAATTAAATCCATAGTGACATCAGTAAATCCAATCATCAAGGGATTTTGGCGGCCAACTATCAAATCAAAGTAAATGAAGGGCAGAGCAAGTACAAGAGGCACAGTTCCTACTCGGCATGCCGAGATAGAAACTCGGGGGCCACTGAACGACATAAACCGACTTGGGTTAGTGGGACCCAAATGATCTTGGCCCATACACCTAGGAGGACTATACCGAGAGGCCCATTCGCCTGAAGCCTATGCTTATAAGCCGACATCGTACAGGCCGAGCAGGCAGACCTTGCCTAGGTCAAGTTCCAAGAAGCCCAATCCCCAGCCAGCCTCTAGGACGAGCCGAGCTGGATGACGGGCCGAGTTATATCGGAAACTTTCCTTATTCACATGGAGTCCACTTACAGAGTTTGATTACAACTCTAACAGTGAAGATCCTTATCTAAACAAGGATATCTCTTATACAAGATAACTGGGATACCACTCATCCTTATCCGGAGTCTATCTCCAAGGAATACGAGTCCCACAGTAATACGGGCTCCCTAGCTTCTCTAACAAGTTAGGACTCATTCACCCACGCCTATAAAAACATGTCCTCATAACAGGAGACGGGTAATGAACTCTTTGGCTCCAAACTAGTCAATTGATTTCCTTATTCACATATACCACCCGTATTCTTACTCTCACACCGGAGGGCCTTCGCTGGTGAAGCCCGGCGTAGTTTACGTTTGTTTATTGTGCGCAGATCCGAACGGGGAGGATCTCATTGCTGGATTTATCCGAACCGCTAGACGGAGGGCTGATTCGACACGTTTTTGGCTGCATCAGCGCATTATTGCTCTTTTGCGATATCCACAATGGAAATTTGTGTTGTACGCCAGTTTTCCCGTGCTTTTAATAGATTGTTGATCTTAAATATGTGTTTTCATTTTTCTGTTCCTAAGTCTTCACTTCTGGAAAAAGAGGCAACCCCCCCGGTGTTTAGTTAATACTCCCTATATGTTCTCGTTTATTATCTGAGACTAACTATAAGGGATACAACTTTACTAAGTTGACCTTGTTTGGCTTTTGCCTTACTTCCTGTAGCATAAATTTTGATGGTTATTCCTTATTAAAATTCAATTATGTGTTGCAAGTTATCTTGGGTTTACCTGAACATGCTTATGGTTAGGGTGTTTTTGGATGCAGAAAGAACAAGAGGAAGTATGTTTTTCAACCGGTCACGAGCAGAAGAGAAGAAAAGAAAAGAAAAGAAAAGAAAAGAAAAGAAAGTAACAGGATGCACCAACTGGAACCGAGTAAATGACATTTTTGCCATCTGTACTATTCAGTTTTTTTCATTTTCACCTTTGTACTACTGAAACTACCAACTCATCATGCGTACTATTAATAAACAACAAATTAAACCTAAATTCCTAACGCCTGTTAAAAATTTAACGGGTTATCCGAATAAGCATCTAGTTGACTTAGTCCATACTGACTGAAACTACCAACTCATCATGCGTACTATTAATAAACAACAAATTAAACCTAAATTCCTAACGCCTGTTAAAAATTTAACGGGTTATCCGAATAAGCATCTAGTTGACTTAGTCCATACTGACTGTCACTGACTTGGCAAAAATTAAACTATACTCGTTAATTTTTTAATGAAATTGTCAACACTAATTAACTCATAAGAATTACAAAAAGCAAAAAAGAAAAAAAAAAAAAAAAGGAAAACAAAAAAAGAAAATAAAACACCAAGCAACACCCACGTCTTCGTCCCAATCACCCTCCCTGTTCATCTTCAAACACTGCTCCTTTGTCTCTTTCTTAATTCCACCATCCCTCCCTCCCCCTCCTCATAAATGCCCCATTCAGCCCCACTTCTCTCTCATTCACTTCGTCTCTTACCCCTTCACCCCCTAGTAATGTGATACTACAAATAACAAATTAGCAACAAAAAATAAATAAATCTGGGTATTTGGTTAGGGTTTGAAAACCCCCCAAATCGATTTTCAACAGAAATTCGTGGTGTGAATTCTGTTTGCTAAGGCAGATCCAAAGAGTTATTGGATGGGATTTAGCGTTTCAATTATAGATTTAGATTTGGGAAACTGGTGATAGTGACTTTGGGGTTACAAATTTTGAAAACGAAGGGGGATGCGGGTTTATAAAAAGGAAGATGAAAGGAATGGCAGCAAGTGAACGAGGAGTACAGTGGGTGACACCTAAGGAGAGAACGATGGTTGGTGTGGTTTGGGACCGGGGAGATGAGCATGGAGAGAGGGGATTTTGAGATTGATTAGAGGAAGAGGTTTGAATCTGGGAAGAAGAGCAGTGGCCTCATCGCATGAATACTCCTAACATCACATTTGCACCCGGCCACAGACATATCGAATCTGCATCCTCAATTCTAGCCCGGGAGTAGATGCCCTCGGACACTTCAAAATCCGTAAGCAAAGCCTCACCAGTACCCTTCTTAGCTTGTAATGTAGCAACGACGTCTAGGCACTTCTCAATATCAGGAATCTTTGCCTGAAGATCCCTCTGTTGAGCAAGAAGCTTCATCTCAACCAACTTATATTGCTGAAGTCTTTCTTGTAGGAAGGAGAGAGTAGAGTTGACATTGAGACCTAATTGAGTAAGGTAGGTCTGAACATCTTCGACGAATGATGCCGCCGGTATACATCTTCTCTCAGCTACCTCAGTCGGTGCCCGCGATGACGACGACGATGCTCCCTCGACGGCGATGACCATTTCTTCTCCGAACTTCTTACAGTGTGACGAAGGGAGTAACTTTGGTTTATACTTTATAATCTATAACTATATAACAACAAGATAAACTTGCTAAAATTGGAAACTGGCCCACATGAAATTTAAAAATGGAAAGGTTGAACACGTGGCATTGTGGGCTCCTTGAACTTGGCAACTGAGTAGGAGGCGGTTTTGTTTTTAAAATGAAGGACATGGTTTTGGTAGCTCCTGATTTTGGATAGACAAGCACGTGGCTGCTGCTTATGGCCACCTTTTTTTTTTTTTTTTGAGAAACAAGTGTCTTCTTGTTGTGGATATGGCCCTCCACTACCCAAGCAAATCACAAGAACAATAAAAGCACACAAACAAAGCACAAGAAATCAAAGCAAGAAAAGACACATAAATTGTTTACCCAATTCGTCAATATGTTTGACTACGTCTGGGGGCACTACCAAGCCAGGATCTTGCACTATAATATGTTAAATCTGAGTTACAATGAGTATGGGGGCGGAACATTGTTTATATATCAAACCAAGAGTAAGACCTAAACCTAAACATAAGAGAAATCCTGAAAATCTGCACTTTCTCGGCATTCCAGGCGCCCGCTTGAAGGGGACCAGGCGCCCGCTTACATGCCAATTCCAGGAACCAGACCTTCTGTCCAAACCGGGCGCCCGCCTGGTCAATACCAGGCGCCCGCCTGGAACACTGCTCCAGATTTTCTTCTATTTGTTCCTTTGAGGGATCTCTACTCCAACAATCTCCGACCTAGAGATCAACCGCATATACAAACCCCGTATCCGTCTTCAACTCATCCTTGGTGTCTTCCTAGTGCTCACCTCGATCATGGTAGTGCCTTCCTCCTCTCTTATTCTCCAAGCCCAATTGAAGCTATGCATAGCTTCAACTTTTCAAGGTTTACCACCTTGGTCAACATGTCAGCCGGGTTCTCCGATCCCAAAATCTTCTCCAGCCTTAAGATCTTCCTCTCCAAGAGATGCCTGATGTAGTGAAACCTCAGCTCAATGTGCTTCGTCCTAGAATGAAACGCCGGATTCCTAGCCAAATGTATTGCACTCTGACTGTCACTGTAGAGAGCATTACCACTTCGCGTCTTCCCAAGTTCACCCAAGAAGTTCTGCAACCATACCATCTCTTTGCTTGCCTCTGTCACTGCCACATATTCTGCTTCCGCAGTCGATTGAGCCACGATCTTCTGCAATTTAGAAGCCCAGGAGATAGCCGTACCACCCAATGTGAAAACATAACCCATGGTGCTCCTCCTCTTATCAAGATCACTTGATGCCAAATCCGCATCTACATAACCCGCTAACACGACCTCCTTGCTTGAGAAACATAGAGCCTTACCAGCAGTACCCTTTAAGTAGCGCAGAATCCATTTAACCGCTTCCCAATGTTGCTTCCCAGGATTGCCCATGTACCGGCTGACTACTCCCACCGCATGTGCAATATCCGGCCTTGTACACACAATTGCATACATTAGACTCCCCACTGCCGAAGCATATGGAGTCCTCTCCATCTTGTCACGCTCTTCCTTGCCCTTAGGTGAGTCCTTCTCGGATAGCTTGAAGTGCATACCCAATGGTGTCCCTGTTGGCTTCGCCTCTTCCATGCAAAACCTTGTCAAGACTTTCTCAACGTATTCTGCTTGTGAAAGAACCAACTTACCCAACTCCCTATTCCGGTCAATCCGCATGCCTAAGATTTTTCTGGCCTCCCCCAAATCCTTCATCTCGAACCGTTCTGACAACTGAGCCTTCAATCTGTTTACCTCTCTACTGCTAGAGCCCGCTATTAGCATGTCATCCACATATAACAGCAAGATTATATACCCATTGTCCGTGTTCTTGAAATAGCAACAATGATCCGCCTCACATCTGATAAAATCAATATCGTGCATGAATCCATCGAACTTCCTGTACCACTGCCTAGGAGCTTGTTTAAGGCCATACAAGCTCTTAGTCAACCTGTAAACCAGTTCCTCGTTACCCTTAGACAAGTAACCCTCTGGTTGTACCATGTAAATTTCTTCCTCCAAATCACCATGAAGAAAGGCCGTTTTTACATCCATTTGTTCCAGCAACAAGTTATCCGCCACTACTATCCCTAGAACCATTCTGATGGTGGTCATCTTCACAACAGGAGTGAATACCTCGGTGTAGTCAATACCGTACTTTTGCTGAAATCCCTTTACAACCAATCTTGCCTTGTAACGTTTACTGCCGTTTGCCTCCTCCTTGATCCGGTAGACCCACTTGTTATGCAATGCCTTCTTCCCCTTAGGCAGTCTAATCAACTCCCAAGTTTTGTTGGCTTTCAATGAGTCCATCTCATCACCCATCGCAGCTTTCCACTTATCACAAAGTGAACTACGAACAGCCTCCGCATAACATTCTGGTTCCCCACTATCTGTCAACAACAAATAGTAATTTGAAGGAGCATACCTGTCAGGTGATCCACGCAACCTGCTGGATCTACGCAGCGGAATATCCGGTTCCGGAGTATGTGGTTCATCTTCAGTGACCCCCTGACCATGGTCATCATGAACCGTCCTGCTCCCACCCGAGTCTGGATTATCCACCTCTACAACCTCCGGTTCCGAACTAATATCATCAGATGCCCCCTTTCTGTCCTTGTACAAAACCTGTTCATTGAATACCACATCTCGACTACGAATAATTTTATGGTTTTGATCATCCCAAAACTTATACCCGAAGTCATCCCCGCCATACCCAATAAACGTACATTTTACAGATTTTGCATCTAATTTAGTTCTATCAGCAGAATCAATATGAACATATGAAACGCAGCCAAATATGCGAAGAAAGGACAGATTTACCTGCTTGCCACTCCATGCTTCCTCTGGAATTCCATTCCCCAATGGTACCGATGGTCCCCTATTGATCAAGAAAGCCGCCGTGTCAACTGCATATGCCCAAAACGTCTTCGGAAGTCCACACTTCAACCTCATACTTCTAGCCCGCTCGTTCAATGTCCTGTTCATCCTTTCTGCAACCCCGTTGTGTTGTGGTGTGACCTTTGGAGTCTTCTCCATGCGAATCCCATTCGCTGCACAATATTCCTTAAACTCCCCGAGCTCATACTCCCCTCCGTTATCTGATCTCAAGCACTTAAGCTTAAGTCCCGTTTGATTCTCCACCAAGGCCCTCCATTTCTTAAACACATCGAATGCCTCATCTTTGTGTTTCAGGAAATAAACCCAGACCTTCCTTGTTGAATCATCAATGAAGGTCATGTAATATGACGCACCACCCAGAGAAATTACCGGAGATGGTCCCCACAGATCCGTGTGAACCAGTTCTAACTTTGCTTCCCTCAAAGCCCTACCTGTCCTCGAGAAATTACTTCTCGCCTGTTTGCCAAACACACAATCTTCGCAGATCCCCACGTCGACTGTCTTCAAACCTGGTAGTAGTCCCTTTGAGCAAAGTACCTTCATCCACTTCTCACTCATGTGACCCAATCGACAGTGCCACAAATCAGTATCACCCTTGGCTAACGCCACCGCGATACTATCCTTGGTGTTATTCGCCAAATACAATGTCCCTTCCTTATTACCCCGAGCGATCTCAGAATCCTCCTTGGTAATAACCCAGTTCCTGCAGCCGAATGTTACCTTGTAACCTTCTTCGTCCAACTGCCCAACTGATAATAGGTTCTTTTTCAAACCCGGAATGTGCCTGACCCCGTTCAGATGTAAGACCTTCCCGTCCGATGCTCCTATTCTGACATCCCCCTTCCCCTTGATTTCCAAAGGCTCGCCATCCGCCAGATAGACCTTACCAAAATCACCGGAAGTATAATTTTCCATCTCTTATGCATGCCCACAAGAGTGGAATGATGCCCCCGAATCCAGCACCCATGATTCTAGTGCACTACTAACACTCAGAACCAGTACATCATCACCTTCGACTGTCACATTCACCGAATTGTCCCCACGATTGGGACAATCCTTCTTGTAGTGTCCTAACTCCTTGCAATGATAACACTGCACCGATCCTTTCGCAACCCTTGGTTTATCTCTGATCTCCACGGCCTTGCCCTTACCACCCACTACGTTTTCCCTTGATTCAGTTCTCCCTTTATTGCTAGTACCCGGCCTTCCCCTGCTAGTAGTAGCTAAGGCCGATCCCGAAGTAGACGATGTCCCCAACTTCTTCAAACGATTTTCCTCGCCCAACAAGAAATCCTTAACATCATCATACTTCAACTTGTTCTTACCCGCTGAAGCATTGATCGCTGTCACCGTTCCGCTCCAACTTCCTGGTAAAGACGCTAGCAACAAGCACGCATGAACCTCATCATCAAACGTAATATCCAGCGCAGTCAATGAGTCTATAATATCCATAAACTCATCAATGTGCTTAGCTAAGAATCTTCCCTCTTGCATGTCACGACCTGAAATCTAGGCTCTATTTTATTAGTAATAAATAATTATTATTTATTCATTTGCTTATTTATTTATTTAAATTATTATTTATTTAAATATTTTTGTGTGCATTTTATGTTAATCATAATTATGCCTAGCATTTTATTTGAGTCATTTGGGTTAATGTGGTATTATTGGGTCTTAGTTGTTAGTGGGGAGTATTGAGTTGGGTAGTATTAGAGGAGGGGGTCTTTGTGTAAGTTTTTAAATCCTACTCCTACCCTCTCCCTACACCTCCTTCTCCCTCATACACTCCAACTCCCTCATCATCTTTCCCAGCCCATTTCTTTCCCTCTCTCCAAGCAAAAAGGTGAGTTTTCTTTCCTTACTTCTCTCTTCATTTTCTTCTTCTTCCTCTCATCTTCTCTCATTTCTTAAAACATGAACCTTGTTTAGATCGTCGATAGGATCGCGTAGAACAAAAAAGAATTGAATTCCGTCAACTTTGAGATTTATCAAGTAAGTTACTTTTCCCCCATTTTGATGCTAAAATGTTCATATCATGTTTATATGATGTTTGATGTGTTATATTTGAAGTTTGATTGAGTTTGGAATTTATTGGGAATTTATTTGGAGTTTTGATCAAAAATGGTGAAATCTTGAATGTTGGGTTTGATTCTTGATTTTGGTTGTTAAATGTTGTTGTATGAGTCTTTTTAGACTTATTAGTTGTTTTGGTACATTAGTATGTGAGTTGGAAGGTTGGATTTTGGTTGAATGTGTTTTGGGTTTGAAAATGGAAGAACCCATGTTGTTCTTCCCGATTTCTGGCAATACAGAAGATTGGGCGGCCGCACAAAATAGTCTGGGCGACCGCACATCTATCTGAAAACTTTTGTTCTTGTTTTGAAGGATCTTGGGTGACCGCACATTCCCTTTTGGGCGGCCGCACAGAACCCCTGAAAGTTTACATTTGTTAATTTTGCGTGATTGAAGAATGCGTTTTGATCCAAACCTTGGGTGTCCTTCTAGTTGACCTTAGTGAACATTGTAGTACACTCTAGTGATAGAATTGGGTCCTTTGTGATCGAGTTTGTGTTTGAAATTAATTAAGTGTTAATTGGGACTTTGGAACATCTTTTGAGGTATTGTTGGTTTGACTTATCTTTGTGATGATCATTTGTGATCAAGTTTGTGTTTGAGCATCTTGTGATGGGTTCGTGATTGTTCCAATCGGATTGATTTTGGATAAGACTTGGTCTAGGTTTTAGGTGATATCCTATAGCACCTAGAGGGTGGTTTTGGAACACTAAAGTGTAGGGTTTAGTCCGGTCGTAATCATGTTCTAATAAGAGTAACCTTTTGGATTCATTTGGGGTGTTTAGAATTGGTTCGTTATAGACGGAAGTAAAGCGTGAATTGGCGATTGAGTACTTACGGTTTGATTAACCTTAAGGTGTGTCCATTCTGATTTCCTACTTTGGAATTCCAGGTGTGATGAGATGGTTGAGTTCATAAGTCCTAGTATATCTTTATGAGTAAATGTTTAGGGTCGTTTTGATAATAGTCATTGTGCCATTGGTGAGCGACCGTTTGGGTTGTGCTCTTTATGAATAACTCGTGGGTATCATCTTTAGGATGTGTTTGGTATGGGTCCTTGTCTTGGAATCATCTTGGTTTAAATGATCAATGTTGTTGTGCTCTTTATGGGAAATTCCGTTTATCGTTGTTGTGCTCTTTTATGAGAAACTTCTTGTGTTCGTTGTTGTTGAACTCTTCATGAGTAATCGTTTGCATCTTTATGGTGATTAATTGGATTGGTTCCCTACTTTGGAACCTTAAGTTGTTTATTCATGCTAAATTATTATTACTTAGCATTTAATTGGAAGCCCAGCTGGCATATTTGTTGCATCGGGCGATGGGAAGGATTATAAGGGCAAAGCCAAGTCCATTATAATGTTGACCATTGTTTTTCCCTTACTATACCCCTTTTCCAGATTGGTCTTGGAAAGGATAAGTTAGCGTTCCTTTGTGAATGTATCTAGCTAACGGGCATGACTTTGTGTCATGGTCCTTGTCCTTTGTGACACTTTTATGGTTATTGGTTCCGGTACCGGGGTTTTCTCTTCGAGCTTTCATGCTGCTATGAAGATGTTGATTGTTGATTATTGAAGCTGCGCAGCGACCTTTATTTGGTTCTTCAGTTGGGTGAAACCTTGCCTATGTATCCACTTATGAGTGTTTATTTCAGCTTTATGTGTTGCATCATGAGCTGGTCGTTATTTCCAACCGGTATGGGACGGTTGGCGATAGGGAGCCTCTCATTTGTTGTTATATGTTTATTTACATGATTGATTACTGGATGTTACTGTTCGACAGCATGTCACCTATTATTCCGCTGCTATCTGTCTTATGTTAATTGCTGTCGGTCATTGCATATTAGCATGTCATGTAGTTGCATTAGTAACTTACTGAGATTTTATCTCACCCCGTTTATTTCCATCTTTGTTTTTCCTTAACCCCCCCAGGAGGAAAAGGATTAGGATTCGCGGTTCGAGGAGGACGTCGAGAGGTTTGAGATTTTGGGGCAGGTTGTTATGGATCGGTATACATTATTTAAATGTATAATCCTTTGGGGATAGTTTTACCATTATTGACGTCATTAAGAATTATATATTTTATTCTTTTGGGTATAAGCTGTGGAGCTTATGTTAGATGTACTTCGTTGATTTAAACTTGGATTTGTAAAACCTTGTGTTAAAATCTTTTGGGTATAAAATGAAATTTTTAACTTCTATATTTTAGAGTTTTGGTTTTAAGTCGACGTCCAGCTCGCGTACTCCGGGCCCGCGGGGTTGGTGTCGCGACAGTTGGTATCAGAGCTATGGTTTAGCTCTAAGTATCGGTATAGGTGGCTAGAACGACCTAGGAGGGTAGTTGTGTTCGGAGTGAGTAACGGTTGATGTTTTATACAGGTAATTGTTCTCAATGGCTAGAAGCAGAGCAGGTGAAGGTTCTAGTGGGGCTCAGAATCAGAATGATCTTCGGGAAGAAAACCGTGCAATGTTTCAAGGGAGGTTTGAAGCGGCCGTGAAATCAATTCATGACCAAGGGCCGAGAGAGGAACATGTAGCACCTCCGCGATATGGGTTGGAGCAGTTCTTAAAGTTGAAACCAAGTGAGTACGACGGTGAGCCTGATGTGAAGAAAGCTGAGCTATGGATAGAATCGATGGAGAAAATCTACGATGTCTTTGGTTGCACTGATGAGGATAGGGTTCTGTTTGCAGCT
The DNA here is from genome assembly GCA_026119855.1 of Campanula takesimana. Classification (NCBI taxonomy): domain Eukaryota; kingdom Viridiplantae; phylum Streptophyta; class Magnoliopsida; order Asterales; family Campanulaceae; genus Campanula; species Campanula takesimana. The sequence continues at coordinate 1,575,268 of JAOWBW010000011.1, forward strand.
TATAAGCTCGTGGGGACTGCGGAACATTGGTGGAAGGCACTGAAGACCAGTTGGGATGCGACTCTTGTACCATATCCTTGGGAGTGGTTCGTGAGGAAATTCAAGGATCATTTTATCTCTCTAGTAAATCAAAACCGGAAAGAGATCGAGTTCCTCAGCTTGGAGCAAGGCTTGATGTCAGTAGCACAGTACTTGGCTAAGTTCGCAGAATTAGCCAGGTGTTGTGACTACCTTGTGCGGACCGAGGAGCAGAAAGCGATGAGATTGATCAGGGGTTTAAAGACATCTATTAGGACTCAACTTTTAGCCCAAAGAATTCAACCTTTTCAGGATGCGGTGGATCGAGCCTACTTGATTGAGCAGGATATTGGGGAACATAAAAGGAAGACTGAGATGGTTAACCCGGGCAAGCAAGGAGGGCAGAGTAAGTCACAACAGCAACATTCGGATAACAGAGGTAATTCTGGAGTGCAAACTCGATTCAGAAGGCAACTTCAAGGGCAACAAACAGTAGGAAATCAAGGTTCTAATAAGGGGACACGAAATGGGAAAGTCTGCAGCTGCTGTCAGAGGAAAGGACACTCAGAAGACAAGTGTTGGAAGAAGCAGGGAAAATGTGTGAAGTGTGGTCAGTTGGGACACTTCGTTAAAGATTGTCCGAGGTTTAGAGTTCAGTCATCGGGGACAGGAACTGGAATACCACAGGGTCAGAAGAGGGATGCTTCGGGGAAGCCCAAGGTTTCGGGTAGAGTATTTGCAATCAATCAGCACTCACCAGGTAACGGATAATTTCAGGAGGTATTATTTTGCGTCGTGAGAGCGAGCGCGTGCATTTTAGGATCATCGCATTTATGTGTTTCTGTGCATTTAGTTGCATTTATTTCTTCTGAGTCTTTGACTTATGTGTAGTAGGTGTCTACTCCTATGGAGGAGTTTAGGGTATCTGATGAAGTCTTATGTGCTTATGATGTGCTTAAGTATGGTTATGTCTCACCTGCTAAATTAGCCATGTTGCTATTACAAGATTTGATGTTACTATTGCTTTAATCTATTGTTGCAGGGGATTGTTATATTCTCCATTCCTAATTTTTTAAAACTGTTTGAGACCATTCCTTTGGGTAGAGTTATACCTATCTTTCCTTAATTGAAATCCGAGTATTTAGTTTCGGTAAATTTGTTGGGTGTATTTATCATTCGTAAGATTTTCATTTTCTTCCGAATAGTACTTAGTGTTCGAGGAGAAGCTTGGGGTTAAATTGCATTGTTGTGGTACAAGGTTGTAGTACTGATAATTAGATCAATATCTATATTGTAACAGTTGGGTTATAGGAGTTGAGGATTCAATGAGGATCTCTTGAAGAAAATTTTGGTCACTTTTAGTACATCTCCGTGAATGCATCGGAACGGATTAGTATGGTGAGGTATACGATTTGTTATGGGTAATGAGTGTATGGTGGAATTTATAATCGATGGTGGTGGTAAGCGTGTTAAGTTAGAAAAGACTAATAAGTACATTTGGGGAGAGTAACAATTTCTCGATCTATGTTAAAGGCATTTTGAATTTTGGTTAGAGAGTGGTTCTATGGTCCTAAATCTTTCCTTGGTGGCGTTTCCCGAATTGGATCAAGGGTATGTGAAGGAAGTTGATTATCAATACTTGGGCATAATTAAGGAATATCACGAATTGGTATTGGGTCAGTTGGAACGTTGCTAGCTAATTGGTTTATTATGATGGTAGTACCATTGAGCTTAAATATCATTAAGTCAATAAATGTATGCGTGAGAGACTAACTGGGTTTAGCTATTGAATTTAGAGTTCGTTGATTTCCTTTGGGTATATGAGCATGGATTATGACTTAAATGGGAGTTAGAGAAAATCTTTTGATGATGAAGTTTGGATCGTTTTGCGGACTATTGAGTATATTGAATTGTTTGGACTTCAAGACCGGATTAATGAAGGGGTGAGAGTATGACATAGTTTTAAGTAGACACTTTGTACGAGAAATTTTGGGGTTTGTATGGTACTATTAAATTAAGGTGTTAACTCAAAGTGAAGACACTATAAGGGTAATCCATAGAGATATAGCCATTTCGATGAATATTGTGGAAATAGAAATTTCTTTAGCCTTTCATATTTTGAAAGCTACTTAGGCTCGGGATGGTGATGTTTTGAATTTCTGGGGAATACTACTAAGTATGCTATTTACAAAAGGAAACACCTTTGCAGTGTAATTAAGGTTATGAATAAGGTGAGCTTGGGATATCTCGAGAGTTATGTTTGGGAGCAATTGAGATTCTCCAATTTTGATTGCGGATTTTGATTAGTAATGAAGATAATGAGGGAATGATTCGGTTCGAGAGGTAGTGTTATCGTAAGAATTATATAAGGTTACCTTGTAGTGGGATAGATTGGACAATTGAGGAAGTTGAGAAATGGCGGAACTATCGTATCCGTAGCTACTTGGTCTTTCGGGTAAGTCTCGTTAAAATTCGGGTCGAATTTTCTTTAAGGGGGAGTGAATGTCACGACCCGAAATCTAGGCTCTATTTTATTAGTAATAAATAATTATTATTTATTCATTTGCTTATTTATTTATTTAAATTATTATTTATTTAAATATTTTTGTGTGCATTTTATGTTCATCATAATTATGCCTAGCATTTTATTTGAGTCATTTGGGTTAATGTGGTATTATTGGGTCTTAGTTGTTAGTGGGGAGTATTGAGTTGGGTAGTATTAGAGGAGGGGGTCTTTGTGTAAGTTTTTAAATCCTACTCCTACCCTCTCCCTACACCTCCTTCTCCCTCATACACTCCAACTCCCTCATCATCTTTCCCAGCCCATTTCTTTCTCTCTCTCCAAGCAAAAAGGTGAGTTTTCTTTCCTTACTTCTCTCTTCAATTTCTTCTTCTTCCTCTCATCTTCTCTCATTTCTTAAAACATGAACCTTGTTTAGATCGTCGATAGGATCGCGTAGAACCAAAAAGAATTGAATTCCGTCAACTTTGAGATTTATCAAGTAAGTTACTTTTCCCCCATTTTGATGCTAAAATGTTCATATCATGTTTATATGATGTTTGATGTGTTATATTTGAAGTTTGATTGAGTTTGGAATTTATTGGGAATTTATTTGGAGTTTTGATCAAAAATGGTGAAATCTTGAATGTTGGGTTTGATTCTTGATTTTGGTTGTTAAATGTTGTTGTATGAGTCTTTTTAGACTTATTAGTTGTTTTGGTACATTAGTATGTGAGTTGGAAGGTTGGATTTTGGTTGAATGTGTTTTGGGTTTGAAAATGGAAGAACCCATGTTGTTCTTCCCGATTTCTGGCAATACAGAAGATTGGGCGGCCGCACAAAATAGTCTGGGCGACCGCACATCTATCTGAAAGATTTTGTTCTTGTTTTGAAGGATCTTGGGCGACCGCACATTCCCTTTTGGGCGGCCGCACAGAACCCCTGAAAGTTTACATTTGTTAATTTTGCGTGATTGAAGAATGCGTTTTGATCCAAACCTTGGGTGTCCTTCTAGTTGACCTTAGTGAACATTGTAGTACACTCTAGTGATAGAATTGGGTCCTTTGTGATCGAGTTTGTGTTTGAAATTAATTAAGTGTTAATTGGGACTTTGGAACATCTTTTGAGGTATTGTTGGTTTGACTTATCTTTGTGATGATCATTTGTGATCAAGTTTGTGTTTGAGCATCTTGTGATGGGTTCGTGATTGTTCCAATCGGATTGATTTTGGATAAGACTTGGTCTAGGTTTTAGGTGATATCCTATAGCACCTAGAGGGTGGTTTTGGAACACTAAAGTGTAGGGTTTAGTCCGGTCGTAATCATGTTCTAATAAGAGTAACCTTTTGGATTCATTTGGGGTGTTTAGAATTGGTTCGTTATAGACGGAAGTAAAGCGTGAATTGGCGATTGAGTACTTACGGTTTGATTAACCTTAAGGTGTGTCCATTCTGATTTCCTACTTTGGAATTCCAGGTGTGATGAGATGGTTGAGTTCATAAGTCCTAGTATATCTTTATGAGTAAATGTTTAGGGTCGTTTTGATAATAGTCATTGTGCCATTGGTGAGCGACCGTTTGGGTTGTGCTCTTTATGAATAACTCGTGGGTATCATCTTTAGGATGTGTTTGGTATGGGTCCTTGTCTTGGAATCATCTTGGTTTAAATGATCAATGTTGTTGTGCTCTTTATGGGAAATTCCGTTTATCGTTGTTGTGCTCTTTTATGAGAAACTTCTTGTGTTCGTTGTTGTTGAACTCTTCATGAGTAATCGTTTGCATCTTTATGGTGATTAATTGGATTGGTTCCCTACTTTGGAACCTTAAGTTGTTTATTCATGCTAAATTATTATTACTTAGCATTTAATTGGAAGCCCAGCTGGCATATTTGTTGCATCGGGCGATGGGAAGGATTATAATGGCAAAGCCAAGTCCATTATAATGTTGACCATTGTTTTGCCCTTACTATACCCCTTTTCCAGATTGGCCTTGGAAAGGATAAGCTAGCGTTCCTTTGTGAATGTATCTAGCTAACGGGCATGACTTTGTGTCATGGTCCTTGTCCTTTGTGACACTTTTATGGTTATTGGTTCCGGTACCGGGGTTTTCTCTTCGAGCTTTCATGCTGCTATGAAGATGTTGATTGTTGATTATTGAAGCTGCGCAGCGACCTTTATTTGGTTCTTCAGTTGGGTGAAACATTGGCTATGTATCCACTTATGAGTGTTTATTTCAGCTTTATGTGTTGCATCATGAGCTGGTCGTTATTTCCAACCGGTATGGGACGGTTGGCGATAGGGAGCCTCTCATTTGTTGTTATATGTTTATTTACATGATTGATTACTGGATGTTACTGTTCGACAGCATGTCACCTATTATTCCGCTGCTATCTGTCTTATGTTAATTGCTGTCGGTCATTGCATATTAGCATGTCATGTAGTTGCATTAGTAACTTACTGAGATTTTACTCACCCCGTTTATTTCCATCTTTGTTTTTCCTTAACCCCCCCCCCCCCAGGAGGAAAAGGATTAGGATTCGCGGTTCGAGGAGGACGTCGAGAGGTTTGAGATTTTGGGGCAGGTTGTTATGGATCGGTATACATTATTTAAATGTATAATCCTTTGGGGATAGTTTTACCATTATTGACGTCATTAAGAATTATATATTTTATTCTTTTGGGTATAAGCTGTGGAGCTTATGTTAGATGTACTTCGTTGATTTAAACTTTGATTTGTAAAACCTTGTGTTAAAATCTTTTGGGTATAAAATGAAATTTTTAACTTCTATATTTTAGAGTTTTGGTTTTAAGTCGACGTCCAGCTCGCGTACTCCGGGCCCGCGGGGTTGGGGTCGCGACATTGCATCTTGAGACTACCCATCTTGCGTATCAAATCAACCTTGTTTGCAGCAGATGGAGTTTCAAATCTCTCAGTAAGATAATCCAATAGTTCCTTTGTGGTTTTCGCCTTCTTGGTAGTCTTCGCGATCCACTTCGACAAAGTAGATCTAACCACCCCTAGGGCTTTCCGATCCATGAGATCCCAATCTTCTTGCTTTTCTCCTTCCGGTTTGACACCCTTTAGAGGCTTATAGAGTTCTTTGTTGTACAAGAGATCCTCTATTTGCATCCTCCAAAACCCGTAGTCAGAACCATCAAATTTCTCAACCGCTTGTTTGTCCTTGCCCATTCTTGATTGCTTGACAACACCCAATCGCTTGATAAACCAATCTTACGATTAAACCCTGATTTCCAACCAGAGCTCTTGATACCAGTTGTTGTGGATATGGCCCTCCACTACCCAAGCAAATCACAAGAACAATAAAAGCACACAAACAAAGCACAAGAAATCAAAGCAAGAAAAGACACAAAAATTGTTTACCCAGTTCATCAATATGTTTGACTACGTCTGGGGGCACTACCAAGCCAGGATCTTGCACTATAATATGTTAAATCTGAGTTACAATGAGTATGGGGGCGGAACATTGTTTATATAGCAAACCAAAAGTAAGACCTAAACCTAAACATAAGAGAAATCCTGAAAATCTGCACTTTCTCGGCATTCCAGGCGCCCGCTTGAAGGGGACCAGGCGCCCGCTTACATGCCAATTCCAGGAACCAGACCTTCTGTCCAAACCGGGCGCCCGCCTGGTCAATACCAGGCGCCCGCCTGGAACACTGCTCCAGATTTTCTTCTCTTTGTTCCTTTGAGGGATCTCTACTCCAACACTTCTACGTGTCAACAATGGAGCCAACTAGAACATTTTAACTTAAACAATTTTATTTTCCATCCCATTTTTTTTGGTATATCCATTACTCACAAGTAGCTGTCCAAAATTCTTGACCTAGGGGTTTGACTTTCAAAATTTTGGCCTTTTTATGAGTATAGAAATGGTGGATACGATGAAGAAAGTGGGTAAGCTGGACGTAGAATTGACGGTTGAGGAAAGGAATTTGCTATTAGACTCAAGGTTGAATCCGAGTTGTCTACTATTTGTAGTGATATTATGGTTGTTATTGATGAACATTTCATTCCATCCGCCGGTGCCGGTGAATCTGCTGTGTTTTTTTATATACAAAATGTGAATCAATTTTGTTCAGTATTTGTGTAAATATATTTGTATATGTTTCTGTATGCATACATTGTGTTGTTTATGTAAAATTTATTCTCTTCTTAAGTTTCTAATGATGTTTTATGGTGGGATGTTGGCAGGAAAGGGGATTACTATTGTTACTTGGCAGAGTTTAAGGCGGGTAACGATAGGAAAGAAGGTGTTGATCAGTGCTAAAAGCTTATGAGGTAGTTAATTAGGCTCTTTATGATTCATTAACAATTTTTTGTCTTTTTATTCCATTTTAGGCCTGGCACATTGTTTATGCCTATAAACTTCTGAAAATAATTGAGTTAAGTTTTTAGTGAAAATAAGTTTGATTAAATGCAGGTGGCTCTCCTTAATGGCTTGCATAACTTTATGAGTAGCGCAATAGCTTATCTAGGGGTGGGACTATTGGGGTGAGATTCTCTTGCTCTTCCTCTTGACTCCTACGCTCCTCATTGTTTAATCTTTTCGTTACATGAAGGTACATTTATTTCAGGTTCAAAAGAGTTGGCGCCGTACCTTCTCACTGTTCGCTGTGTTCTTTGCTAGGTATAAAAATACTACTCTCTCCGTCCCGGCCTAAGAGTCTGAGTTTGACTTTACACGGAGATTAAGAAAAAGTAAATGTTGTGAGTATGAAAAAGTAAGTAAGAGAAAGTATGAGAGATAAAGTGGGTAGAGAGTTTTTGTTGTGAGAATGACAAGTGGGTCCCATAATCCATTTTAGGTAATAAAGCAACTAAGAACCTTAGGCTGGGACAGACCAAAAAGGAAAGTAAGAACCTTAGGCTGGGACGGAGGGAGTATATGTTTTTGAAGGGAACGGGTGGCTTTGAAGCGGCTAAAGCGGAATTCGGAGATGATGCCATGGTGATTTGCTGGCGCAATACGCCAATATGCAGGTAGGTACTGGTTGTTTTATTCGTGTATTCATTTGCTGAAATTGAAATGGAGTTGTCACCGCATTTGTTTTTTTATGTTTTCGATGCTGCACCTATTCTACGATGATATTTTAGTTCTTATAAAAAAAATTGTTCCATTATGGTAAAGTTTCAGATGATATGCTACATCTTTAAGAACCGTATGTTAGGAAAGAAGTCTAAGTTGATATCAAAGTATCTACCTGTGTATTAATCATACGGGCTTCTTGACACTGTGTTCCATCGTTATACTCCCTATGTTTTTTGTTTGTCCCAAAATGTTTGTCCCGTTTCTAAATGAGAGCTTCAGAATCATGGAGTTTCCAAAAATTATAATGCAACATAAAAAATTTGAAAAGTCTAACGGGCTATCATTTTGAGACGGAGGGAGTATCAAGCTATTCAACTTCTACCGTACATCAAATAAAGCCACGCCCTTCAGATTATATTTTCTTAATTAAAATGTAAAATCATTATTTATTTATCAAAGTATTTAACCTCTGGTATTGTGTAAAATAAAGTTATTGTCACCAATCATTTTTAATTTTGTCAAAGTTAGCATATATTCAAGTTCCATCTTAATTTCATACGCGTGTCAACTATTTCTTTTACCCAATTCATCTCACCACCTGACATTACATTTGACAAGCTCTCTTATTAATGTTCTAGCTGTTATCTGTTCTGCTTTAGCTTAAAGATTTTTGTCATTCACTTTCTTCATAGGGTATTTAAATGTGAGTGTAGAATAAATATAGGTTGTTATATGACGCATAATTTTGTAATGTATTGTGTGTTATAGTTAAACCTTTAACCCTGCTATGGCTTTGAGTATTTCAGAGAAGTTGTGGGCAGACTAGGAGATATTGAGGATTTGAGTTTTAATATTTTCTCTCCGTAATTCAGTTGGGAAAGAAAAATTGGTTTGGCGGTGGAAGTGAAGTGGAATCGTTCGATCTTCTTTACTCCATAAATCTCTTCATCTTTGTATGCTTTAAGCTTGATTTGATTTTTTTTTTATTCGTTCAATTCTGTTATTTTTTCTCAAAAGATTTTCTTGTGTGTTGAATTGTTATTTTTGCCAATTGGAATTATTGTTGAAAGTAATTTTTTTTCTTTTTCCTTACATGATGCAATTGATTTTTTATTTTTTTTTTGAATGATTTCGTTTATAGGATTTGTGTTGTTAAATGAGATGAGAGAAGGGCTGAGATCAAGTGCTTTGTTGAAGAGAGAGAAAGGTAGGGCTGATTTTAGCCTAAAACATGTTACTGGGGGGGGGGGGGTGTTAGGAAGTGGTTTGTTTAGGGAATTTTTTTTTCTCGATGTTGCACCTATTTTATGATGCTATTTTAGTTTTTAATAAAAAATTTATTTTAGTTATTCTGTATTGATTCAAAGGTTCTACCAAGAGGATAGTTTGACTAATGCTCTTGAGTTTTGTTCAGAGATGCTGGAAGTTGGTCATTCCCCAAACTTGGTTACCGTCACATTTTACAGAGAGAGGTCGTGAACTAACAGAGACTAAGATTATGAACCAACATAGGCTAAGATTGCTACATTGAGGTGGAAATGTTATTTGCTCGATGAGAAGGTCGCGAAAGTTTAAATGGCAAAGAATGGGTTGTTCTTGCCATTGGTTTGGGTGTAGGGGGGTGAAGGACGGTAGAGGTGTTACTGTTATATGGAACCATTTCCCTTGCAATGTGGGTTCATCGGTCCAACAAGAGAACAACACTCAATTAGAAATAAAAATGTATCATGTAAGAGTAGTTAAGTAACTAGGAGAGGATCAAATAGTAGTGATTATGCTCGAAATTAGGGGAAGATTTCTCTTCCCTTATGATCTCTACCCCCACCTCCACTTCCTCTTTCATCTCCACCATTGTTATATTTGTTAAACGATTGCCGTGAGTCATCAGTTGGATATTGAATTGTGATGTTAACAAGTTTGGGTAATGACCACCCTGCATTTCGAATTTTGAACAAGGGGGACATAAGTTGCTCTGAGATAGGGGTGTAATGATAATGGTATTGAAGTTTCTACCAACAATTCACATGACTTGGTGCCCTCTAATTTATTCATTTATTCCCAGCAATTCACATGGCTTGGTGCTCTCTAACACTATACATTCATTCCCAGCATCAGAAACTACAGATTTACTTTCACCCGCCGTTGCTGACCATTAGTTGCTCATGGTACAGGTAGTTACCATTATGGACAATGCAAAAACAATGAAAGCTGAGGGAGTTTTTCTTTACTTCTGATATTCTTCAAATAATAAGTTACAATGGGTCCAATTTATCATGATACATGTAAAAGTATTACATTATCTATAGAAATTTGTTACAATATCATCTACTAAAGTGTTACATTTACTTGTACAAATAATTATATTCATGTATATAAGTTGTTATTTTTTAAATGTTACTTTCTTTCAAAAAATAAAATCAAAATACTCAAAAAAAAAAAAAAAAATTCTGGAAAAACACTTGTCACGCCCCGGAAAATACTAAAATCCATAAACATAAAATTTACATAATATACATCTCCAAAATACAAAATACTAAACCGGGCGCGTGAATTCAACTATGAAACCAATACCATCAAACAGCACATCAACGAGATTATAACTCGGAGACTAGAAACAAACGCGGAAGCAAGAACAACTATTAACAAAATACCCAAAGTACAACCGTATATACAAAACACTGAACGACTACGAACCCACAATAAAATACATAAAGGCTCCGAAGAGCAATTATCCCAAAGGCGATCAACCTGCTCAGAAGATTCCCGCTACAACGAACCTCACAACGCTACCACTTGATTTCTTGGGGGGGGGGGTAAGGAAAACCACAAAGATAAAAAGAAACGGGGTGAGATAAAATCTCAGTAAGTTACTAAAGCAGCTACAAGGCATAATATCATGCAAAACAACGATATAACTGAACAGGTAAATCATATAACAACAAATGAGAAGCTCCTTATCGCCAACCGTCCCATACCAGTTGGAAATAACGACTAACTCATCATGCAGCACACAAGACTGAAATAAACACGTTACAAAGGATACTGAGCCAAGGTTTCACCAAACGGATATAACAAAGAAGCCTCTGCGCAGAACCAACCCATCAACCAATCAATCAATCTTCGTAGTAGCAAAAACGGCTGAAGATAAGAACCCGGTCAGAACCAACCAATCAATCCATCAACCATAGCAGCATAACAGCTGAAGAGAACCTCGGACAGAACCGACTAATCAATCAATCAACCAATCTTCGTAGTAGCATAACAGCTGAAGATCACAACCCCGGTACCGGAACCATAACAATGTAACATGTCACAAAGGACAGGGGAGGTGACACAAAGTCAAAACCCAAAAAGTTAGCTAGACTACTTCCGAAGGAAGCTAGCTCATCCCAACCAAGGCCAATCTGGAAGAGGAAAATAAGGGCAAAACAATGGATCACATTATAATGGACTCGGCTCGTTGCCATTATAATCTTCCCCATCGCCCGACACAACACAAATGCCAGCTGGGCTTTCAAATAAACGCTAAGAAATAACACTAGCTCGGTAAACAATTAATGATTCCAAAGTAGGGAACCATACCAATTAATCACCATAAAGATGCAAACGATTATTCATGAAGAGTTCAACAACAATGAACACAAGAAGTTTCTCATAAAAGAGTGCAACAACGATAAATGAGATTGCTCATAGGGAGCCCAACAACAATGACCATTAAAACATAATAATTCCATGATAAGGAACCATACCGAACACATTCTAAAGATGGTACTCACAAGTTACTCATAAAGAGCACAACCCAAACGGTCGCTCACAAATAGTACAATGACTATTACCAAAATGACCCTAAACATTTACTCATAAAGAGTACTATGACCAAGAACTCAACCATCTCTTCACATCTGGAATCCCCAATAGAAAATCCGAATAAAAACTCCTTAAAGCTAATCACACCGTAGGCACCCAATCATTATTTCACGTCTTACATCCGTTCATAAACGAACCAATTCTTAACACTCAAACGAACCGAAAAGGTTACACCTATTCATACATGATCAAAACAGACCAAACTCAACACTTTGGTGTTCCACGACAACCATCTAGGTACTATAGGATATCACCTAAGACCTAGACCAAGTCTTACCCGAAATCAATTCGATTGGAACAATCACAAACACATCATAAGATGCCCAAACATTCCCAAACAATACTTGATCAAATTCCATAACAGCATTGTTCACAAATGAGCCAATTTCAATTACTAAAGTGTCCCACGGTGCCCAACTAAGTCAACTAGAATAGTACTACAGAACCTAGACCGAGACTACACCTTGATCTTAAACCTCAACAAAAAGACAACCATTCTGATCTGGAACCATGTGGCCAATAGAACCATTTCATATTACTCGAAAATAGCTTTCTAACGATAGTTTACACGTCCAAAACGGAGTCCGGACGAAGAAGTTATGGCCTCCGGATGATCGAACGAAAAACGAACAAATTGCAAAAGAAGAGGGTGCGCGCGCCCCCTCCCAAAAGGGTGCGCACGCCCCCTTTGATCAGAAGGAAGAGTGCCAAAAGGGGAAAGAAGGGTACGCACGCACCCTCCCAAGAGGTGCGCGCGCCCCCTTGCGCGATTCAGCCATTTTTTGCAGATTTTCTGGGTTTGTGCTCAAAGGTACCTACATCTTAAGCCTAAGGTACAAACAGACCAAACTTCACCCCAAAACCCAGCTGTAGCAAGAACCCAACAACACAATAATCAAATCCCACAACACATCCCTTTTCATATCAACACAATACCATCAAATGGTTCCAGAATCATCACAACCAACATAAACATGACCAATTAAATCCAATTCCACATATAGCATGAGATTTCCCAAATTTCTAAACACAACCTAACCCAAACTCTCAAAATCACCAATTCTCTTACAAAGCAACAACCACTACAACTTGGGTAGCCCAAGGCTAACATGCAATCACCAAAACTAACATAAAACAACACAACTCAAAATCAATACCTCTAACAAGTATCCCAAGGTGCTAAAATAACTTATAAGCCTAAAAGGACCCATATAACATCATCTAGACAACCCAAATCAAAAGATGATTCAAACATAAATTTCTCACAAAATATGAATAAAATGTAAATCAATTCCAAATCAACCAAAGAAGTAATATATATCAACTAGAGCATCAAATGAGTTAAGGATGAACATTTTTAGCATAAATGGAGGAAAAGTAACTTACTTGAAATTTATCAAAGATGACGGAATTCGACTTTTCTTAGCTCTTTACGATCCTAGCGACGACCTAAGCATTTTTCATAAAATGAGCATTAAGAAATAATGGGAGGAAGATGGTCAAAATGAAGAGAGAAGGAGGGAGAATTCTTACATTTTCTTTACCCAACAATGGAGGAGAGAGAGAGGGAAATGAAAATGTGAGGTGAGGGAGGAGGGAGGAGGAAGGAGTAGGATGAAGAAATAAAACGTTTCACCTAGGCCCCCTCTAGACCCAACTAGAACACATAAACCCATACTCCCCACTAACAACTAAGACCCAATAACTCTACACTAGCACAAATGATCAAATAAAATGCTAGGCAAGAAATAATATGTAACACCAAATGCACACATAAATATTTAAATAAATAATTAAATAAATAAATAGGCAAATAAATAAATAAATAAATAAATAAATATTTACTACTAAGAAAATAGAGACGGGTTTTCGGGTCGTTACAACACTATTACATTTCAGTATAATGATAATTACATTTAGTTATTGTTAGTGTTACACGTATTTATAGTTAGTATTACAGTTGAAAGATGAGTAAAATGAGCTATTTTGTTTTGTAAAACTGGTGTTACGTTTACTTATAAACAATGTTACTTTATAAGTAACACAGTTGTTACATTTAGTTATATGAAGTATTACTTTTGGTAAACGAAAAAAAAACAGTCAAAAAAATTATAGAAACTAAAAAAAAAGATTTTTTTTTTAAGGAAAACAAAAAGAATTTTTTTGGGCCAATGGGGCCGCTTTTGAGTGGAGCATGAGTTCGGATCCTACGCTTCGCGGAGAATGTTGTACACGGGCCATGAGTCGACCCGCCTCTTCTATGAGACGGATCTAGGTGTTCTCACAAGAGACCACCTCATAGGTAAATTGCCCACCCTTCCACCTTAGTAAATGACGTGTAACATTTTAGTGACTTACTAGATTAACACCCGTGCGATGCACGATTTTTTTTCTAAATTTATTATTTAGACTATCTTTGTTCTAAAATTAAGAGTGAGTCTTGTGAAAAACGCGTTTTTCCTTGAGAAAAGGAAAAACGTGTTTTTCAAAGCACGATGGCCATTATACTTCGAATCAAGCAGTGGCATTTTCGTAAATACTGACAACCATAGTAAATGCCCAGTGTTAGTATTACAAAAAGCCAGTGATTTCAAACTGGCGTTTATAAACATGAAACTGGCACTTTTCTTAAGTGTCAGTGGTTATGTTAAAAAATTGCCAGAGCTTACACTGGCACTTTTAACATTGATACTGACACTTATTAAAAGTGTCAGTGGTAGTGTTAATAACTGTCAACCATTACACTGGCACTTGTTAACATTGACACTGACACTTATTAAAAAGTGCCAATAGTACTGTCAATAAGTGCCAGTGTACATGTGCTGCCACTTTTTACACTATCACTGGCACTTACAATCAGCACTAAACAACATCCCGTTAATTACAAAAATGCCACCGCACCAACTTAAAAACACGTTTTACGCGAAGCTTAGCGTAAAACACGTTTTTTAGCAGATTTTCACTAAAATTAATGTCTTAAAAATTTGTTTCTGAGTGAATATTAATTCATAAATCTAATCCTTTCTCACCCACAAAAGTGGCTGGGCCGGACTCCTGTGCTACGGCACAAAAGTCGAGCCACCGAGCCAAGACAATTTTTTTTTGCCCTCCAACTTTTTTTTTCGCGCCACATTTTCTCGCCAGCAAAAGTATTATTTTTTTTCTCATGTAACAATTTTTTTAAAAAAAAATGTACCACAATTTTGCTGAAATATATTAAAGATAACATAAGATTGACAACTAAACTAATGTTACATTTTATAAATAAATGAATGCAACCTTTAGTTTTCTCAATTTTAACAATTTTCTAGGGGTTTACATTCAATTGAAATGCAAAAAATCGATTATATACATGATTTTTTACTCTTTTTTTAAAAGAAAAAAAAGTAACATTTACTAAATAAAAATGTTACATTCATCTATATAGAAAATTATAATCATATATGCACTCTGTTACACTTCAAATATTACTTTTTCTAACCACAAAAACTATCAAACCATTGATTTTTTTTTATTTTTTTTTTGCAAAAACTGTTGTTACCTTTGACATTAGATGTGTTAGTTTTTGAATATGAAACTGTTACTTTTATCAGAACAGAGTGTTACATCTCAGGAGACGACCAACTCAATTTTTTATGAGTTAAAAAATATTTTTTAAAAAATAAAATCAAACCATATCATGACCTATCTAGTTTGATTTGTCTCATCGAGACGAACACGGTATTTTTAGATTATTTTTCTGACTTCAAAATCTCAAGATATTGCATTTTAAAGTTTTTGGAGGTTTTTTAAGGCACGCCACGTGTCGCGATCTGGGAAGGGGGCGAGGCTGGAGCGGTGGGTAGTGGAGCGGGCTGCCAAGTTCGATCCGTGTGCGTACGGCGGCCGCACACGAGTCTTTGTCAAAGTGGCCCATGATAATGGTAAATCTAAGTCTCACCTTTTGTGAGGTCTATAGTTCAATCTCTATCCTTAAAAAATGTAAAGAAAAATGCAGGAAATATGTATATGAAATTAAATCTATACTTATTGGTGAAATCAACTATGAGAATGATACATAAGCCACAAATGGGTTTATCTTTATTTAGAGGATACCATGTAATATGACATTTGCAATCATGGAAGCTTTTGGCATTCTTCTACCTAGGTTAAAATAAGAGGTAATAACCATAGATATGTAAATGGGTAATCATATACAATAAGAATATAAATAGGACAATGATACACATAGTGAAAACTCAAAGGAAAAAACTCATAGTGAAACACTCTAATCCGTTGGATGAGTTTTTAGCAGTGGGGTCCACAAATATTTATTAAAATCCAACGGATTATAGAGTTTTGCTATTAGTTTTCCCTTTGAGTTTTCACTATACATATCATTATCCATATAAATTTGTACATATTGAATCATTTTCTCTTTATAGTGATTCTATAATAAGAGAATGATACATAATATAACATATACTCTAATATATATAGTATTAGACTAGGTAGGTCATGGATGCATTAAATTAAGATGTGACTTTTTCTTTTTCAACTAAGATCATTAAGAAGTGACTTTAAAATCTTAGGTTAGATTCATCATGAATTAAGTTTTTTATATGTTATAAATCTTAAAGGGAGATGAATGAGTAGTTGAATTTGGATCATCAAAAGTCTTTTGTTTATGAATCACATTAAATTAAAAATTAAAACATCTAATAAATATATTGATGGATGTTTTTTCATCCATCCAAATCATATACTTCTATGACTTATTAGATTCTCAACGTTGGGTGTTTTGATAGTTTTTGGAGTGTTTATGAGTATAGGGAAGGAGCGGAAGAATGTATGGATTCATTGGCGTTAAAATGCGAAAAAGAAGGGTGAAGAACGGACCAGAACATAAAGATAAAGAGATGTGACCTGTGAGAAATCAAGTCCATTTGGCCACAAAATGTGAACATTAGGCCACAAAATGTGAACATTAGGCACCAAATTGCCAAAATTGAAACAATAGGATCTAAATTGCAACTCATATGAAACTTTGGGGGCACTAATGTGCTATTTGCCCGTTAGATTAGTACCAAATATTTTTCCAACGATAGTTTACACATCCAAATCGGAGTTCGTATGAGGAAGTTATGGCCTCTGGAAGTTTGCGCAACAAAAGTACAACAGCAGAGGAAGACCAGGCGCCCGCATGCTCCATACCAGGCGCCTGCATGCTATTTGGGCAAAATTAATTTAGAGGATCATGAGCTACTGGATTATGTTTCCTTGTTTACCCGTCTTGTCAAGCAGTGGCTTTTCATCTACCTAGAATAGCTTTAGGAGGAACAACTGAGGTTATATTCTTTTGGGATCCAGTGGCAGAAAAGGTGTCTAGGAGACAGGACGAGTGGATGATAGCTTATTCCTCTTTGCGGTAGGGGTTGGGGGAGGGGTTAGCATTATCATTACTGAGCCTTGTTTGTCTAGCATGATAGTCACACTTCTTTTCGCACAGAGTACTCATGAACAAAATTGAAATTCGAATAATGGTTTAAGCTAGATGTTTCAAGACAGTGTAATCACTTGTCTTATAGTTCATTATGCGTTGTCAGTTCCAGAACCATTTATAAACGGGCTTGATTTTATTAGGGGAGGTAAGTAGGTTTACTATATTTTGGTCTTGTAATTATGCTAATGTTTTCTTTCCTCTTCTTGCTTGCTTTTGTTTCTTCTTTTCCTCCCTCGTTTCTTTAAAATGTTGCATTCATTATATGTTTCAGTTGCAAAACCTCTGGTTGCTAAGTCACATGAAATATCACCTTCTTATGATCAGTATTCCCTGAAAAAGCTCGAGCCTCCACTTGTTCTTCAGGAGTTTATCAATCACGGTATGTAATTCTGGTATATAAGGGTATAAATTTACAGCTAGTTTTTACTGGTGTGCGTATTTAGATCTTGAAGTAACACTACTTTGGTGGTTGTAGGTCGTGTTCTCTTCAAGGTTTATGTGATGAACGCCCTCAAGGATTCAAGAAACGGGAGTATTGAAAATGTGAGCTCACATCTCGTTGTTTTCTGCAGAGCTTCCTCCTCGACCTTTATGTTGGAAATTTGGCATTTGGTCGACTTTGGGTGGGTCCCATTTGTGGGTCCCTTTAAGTTTGACTATGGTCAAAGTTGATATCCATTGTATGATGTAGCATGAAGAAATTTTATGTTTTGGTGAAAGCCAAATTATGGGTTAAATCCATAGTTCTAAGACTTCAAAGATGGGCATTTAAGTGCTTTAATTCTCAAAGATGAAATGGGTTGGTTGGTATCCCACATGGGATAGGAAATCCAAACCTCCCCTTTATTAGGGAATATAAAAGGCTTTTGTGCCAACCCACATGGAATTAGAATGGGAAGTTGGAGTGCCCTAAATCACAAGGCATTTCATAGTCTCATGTTCAAGTTACATATGAGGTGTGCTTGAACCTTTCCACACGCGCGCTCGCTCGGCTGGGCTCGGGCACGGGCTAAGGGCATTTGGGAGAATGGTTCGGTTCGAGGAACTATCTTTTTAGTCAAAATTTATTTGAAGTTTCTTTTTTGCTAACGGAAATCAGATAGTCCGTCAGTTTCCTAACTGGACTCTAATTGTACAGTTTCTTTTCCTTCAAGAATAAGCTACTATAATTCGGGTAGGTTTTGGAGTCATTCTCAAAAACCAATACCGACTTCATACTTGTATAAATAACAGTACTGGTTTCAGATTTTAACACACGCAAAAAAACTCTATGATTTTTGCTCTCGAAATCTGTCTTCTCCATACACTGTTTCTGTGATTGATTTGTGCGGGCGATTCGGGCGAAGTGGGACAGCATGTACCTGTTCGTGCGAGATTTCTTGGTACGTTTACTGAGATGGTTTTATCCTCGGAGGATTTTGGCGTAACTCTTTGTCGCACCAGTAAGGGGGCAATAAATTCTCTTAGGGGAGTTTTCATACACGTGACTCGATCTAATAAGTATTCTCACTCCCTCTTGTTTTCTGTTTGCCGTTTTTCCTGGTATGCGTTCATTTGCTTTTCTGTTATACCAAGTGTATTTTGCCTATACCGTGTACCAACCAAAGTAAACAGGGTACAAGAAAATGCATACCATTACCAACCATCAAAGTTGGTATACCAACTTATTGGTCCAGTTGTTACTTGGTTGGTATGGTCGGTACGTGGTACTCTACCATGTATGAATTGAAGTACTAAATAAAAAATAAATAAATGTTATTTGAACAATTTTTGCATTTTCCATTAATTAGTGAACAATATAAAGAACAAAAGATGAACCATGCATTTAAAAATGGTAAAAGCAAACATTCACTACAATTTTATTATACAATAGAAATTAAATCAATTTACTGGAGATTTTTACAACTTGACTTGTGAGGAACTTTCACATAGAAATACATGTAATGGAAAAGTTATTGTCTTTAAATAAAAAACTAAATATACATCTCAACCAATCAGAGGTCATCTAGGTATATAATTAATAATTTAACACATTTTTAAAATAATGTTGGTACTTGGTATACCAACCAAAGTCAAATATTCATACCGTGTACTGACCAAATTTTCAAAGTTGGTACGGTATACCAACCAAAATAAGATATTTATACCATGTACCAACTTTTGGTATACCAAATGAGTTTGGTACGGTTGGTAAGTGGTTGGTTGGTTTAGATTTGTACCATTGGCCACCCCTAGTAATGTCTGAGTTACCCATGATCAGTAAATCCATGCCTGTGATTTCTGTACATTGTGATAATACTGCCACAATTGCGAAAATTAAAAGTGTCAAGTACAACTGCAAAACAAGGAGACATATCCAAATTAGATTAAAATCTATAAGGGATCTTGTGTATCGGAAGGTGATAGCTTTTGATTATGTTAGTGCTATAAAGATAACACAGTTGATCCTTTAACCAAAGGACTTAAATTAGTTCTTGTCCAAAAATCCAGGTTTGGGATGGGACTGAACCCTATATAATTCATACGCAGTAGCAACACAACCTATCTGAGTGGAGATCCTACAAAGAAGGTTCAATGTTGTAATAACAAGCTGTGTGGTGAATTGGAACACCTAAAACAGATTGACATGTTACATGTTTGAGTCTGTCCCCTGATAACCTGGAAAGGTGTTCGTGACTGCAAGTATAGTAAGAGCTTTAAGCTTTGAATGAGATCAAGTCTTTATGGCGAGATGTTAGCAGTACATCTTTGGAGATGCCCAACTAAGTGAGTGTTATTGTTAGCCGCAATTAGAGGAAATGGGTTATTCCTTGAAAGCACTCACGACAAAGGATCGGGACGTATGGCTTATACGCGTCAAGTTATAATGATAGAGGCTGCTGTCATAGCCTTTTGTCGTGTTGTTACCAACGGACGCCACCACATTCAAGAATCAGGTTCAAGACACCCGTTCACCTAGATTTTGTGGGGGCATAAGTTGACTGACTAGGTATGGGTTCAAGCTGGGAGGCACCATCTATCGAAAGTATGACAATGGATAATCATTACCCGTCTTACCACCATGGATTTGTGGGGGATTGTTGGAAATTTGGCATTTGGTCAACTTTGGGTGGGTCCCATTTGTGGGTCCTTTTGAGTTTGACTATGGTCAAAGTTGATATACATTGTATGATGTAGCATGAGAAAATTTGATGTTTTGGTGAAAGCCAAATTATGGATTAAATACATAGTTCTAAGACTTCAAAGATGGGCATTTAAGTGCTTTTTTCTCAAAGATGAAATGGGTTGGTTGGTATCCCACATGGGATAGAAAATCCAAACCTCCCCTTTCTTAGGGAATACAAAAGGATTTTGTGCCAACCTACATGGAATTAGAATGGGAAGTTGGAGTGCCCTAAATCACAAGGCATTTCATAGTCTCATGTTCAAGTTACATGTGAGGTGGGCTTGAACCTTTCCCCAAGCGCGCTCGCTCGGCTGGGCCGGGCTCAGGCACTGGCTAAGGGCGTTTGGGCGAATAGTTCAGTTCGAGGGCCTGTCTTTTTAGTCAAAATTTATTTGAAGTTTCTTTTTTGCTAACGGAAATCAGTTCGTCAGTTTCCTAACTGGACTCTAACTGTATAGTTTCTTTTCGTTCAAGAATAAGCTACTGTAATTCGGGTAGGTTTTGGAGTCCTTCTCAAAAACCAAAACCGACTTCATACTTGTATAAATAACAGTCCCAATTTCAGATTTTAACACACGCAAAAATACTCTATGATTTTTGCTCTCGAAATCTGTCTTCTCCATACACTGTTTCTGTGATTGATTTGAGCGGGCGATTCAGGCGAAGTGGGACATCAGACGTAAGTGCATCTGTACCTGTTCGTGCGATATTTCTTGGTACGTTTGCTGATATCGTTTTATCCTCGGAGGATTTTGCCGTAACTTTTTGTCGCACCAGTAAGGGGGCAATAAATTCTCTTAGGAGAGTCTTCATAAAGGCGACTCGATATGATAAGTATTCTCACTCCCTCTTGTTTTATGTTTACCGTTTTTCCTGGTACGCGTTCCTTTGCTTTTCTTTTATGCTTTTGGCTATAAACTGTATTATTATTGAATTCGTGATTGCCCCTTTAATTGATTAAATCTGAACTGGTCCGAATATTTTATTCCAACACTTTAGTGGAGCGACTTGCTAGAGAACTTCGTTGTCGTCTGGTATGTTACTACTTTTCTTTTCTGTTATACTTTGCAGTATCATACTATCATCTGGCCATTGTTGATATGATGTTTCTATCATTCAACATTCTGATCACAGGTACTTAACATTGTTACAGGGTCTTTATCTGATTAACTTAGATATGATTCGAGAGCATGGAACAAGAGATCGCTTTCATGTCATTGACATTAATTACTTTCCTGGTTAGCGGAAAACCTTCTTTACAAAACACGTTACTTATTCTTAAAAGAGAGGGGATCCTTCTCCACTTGCTATAAAGTAATCAGTCCCCCTCCCTACTGTTGGGAAATTGACCAAATTACCTAAATCCTATTCTGGTTTGGTATATCCCACATCAGTTAGGAAAAGGAATAGTAATCCCACATCGGTTAGGAAGGGGAAAATAAGTGTGCCTCCCCATTATAAATAGGCTTCACTAGTTATGTTTTTTAAATAGCAACTCAAGAGAGAGTTAGCATAGGCATATAATTTAGAGAGAGAAATTGTATGCTTGTATGCGTAGGTGAGGATATTCAAGAGTGTTGAGAGAGGGACTCCGTTCTTGTAATATCGAGAAAATTTAATATATTTATTGTTAGGTGGAATAGGCTTTAAGCCGAACCACAAAAAATTGTGTGTTTTGTCTTCGGTTGTGTGCGTGTGTTGTTTGGATTCTCTTGTTGCGATTTCTCTTGTTGGTGAGCGATCCCAACAAGTGGCATCAGAGCTTAGTTGAAGGAGAGAATTCGCATCGACGGAAGAGATCCAACATCAAAGAAAAACAAGATAGAAAGAATTCTGCTCGGATTTGTTCAGCGTAACGGTGGGAAAACGAGCGAACGCATTCGTTCACCGTTGGATCGTGCTAAAATTTTGCGTGTGGGTTAAGGACTCATAAATCTTTAATCTGAACGGTGGAGATTGGATTTTGAGCTTCCTATCATTGGGAAAAGTGTCCGGAAAGAAGTAGCAGTGTAAATTCATATTTTGGAGAATATGGATATTGGTGGATCGAAGTATCGAGTCCCAATTTTCGATAGAAGGATGGATTTCACCGTGTGGCAGATGACAATCCAAGATGTGTTGGTCCAACAGGGTCTTGATGAATCTTTGGAAGAGGACAAGCCGGAAGGGATCAAAGACGCGGATTGGGCGAAGATTCAGAAGAAGGCTTCGAGCACAATCAGGTTAGCACTTGCTCCCGAAATTAAATATAGTGTTTTGAAAGAGAAAACACCGAGGGGTATTTGGGAGAAACTTGCGAGTATTTATGCGTCAAATTCGTTGACAAATCGCTTGTTCTTGAAGATGGATTTATATTGTTTGAAACTTGATGAAGGTGGTAGTTTGCATGACGATATAAATTCTTTCAGTCAACTAGTAGGTCGATTATCTAATTTTGAAGAGATAATCAAAGATGAGGAGCAAGCTTTATTGTTGTTGGCTTCATTACCCATGTCTTACATGTCTTTTAGACAGAAGATGTTGACAGGTAGGACCACTTTAACATTGGATGATGTTGTTAAAGCATTAAGGGATAATGAAAGGATGTCGAGGAATGATAGCTTCTCTAATGGGGACAGAGTACTAGTTGCAGAGGGTTCTGAAAGAGGAAGGACTTATAATCGTGGTGGCACAAAAGGGAGAGCAAGGTCTCAATCAAGGGGTGAGAGAGACATGAGTAATGTTGAGTGCTTCTACTGCGAAGAGACTGGTCATATGCAGATGCGTTGCCCACAATTTCGTGAAGATTTGAAGAGTTTACGTGGTGTCAAAGGAAAGAAGAAAGTTGACGAGGAGAATATCAACACAATTGATGATGATGGTGATTTCCTTTTGACAGAGACGGTGGCTGTTGCTGATTCGATTGATGAGAAGAAGTTGGATTGGGTGTTAGATTCCGCTGCTTCAGTGCATATTTGCAAGGATCGGGCTATGTTTGAAACTTTGCGATCGGATGGACAACTTGGAGAGATCAAAGTTAGGAATGCACAAAGATTGAAGATTGAAGGTGTTGGGAGTGTACGCTTCAAGCTTCATGATGGGACTGTGAAAACCGCTTTGAATGTAAAGTATGTTCCTAGTGAGACTGCGAATTTTCTTTCACTAGGAGTATTGACATCCCGTGGGTACCGATATGTTGGAAGGAGACAGACGTGCCAAGTGTATAAAGGAAAGCACTTGATTCTTCAAGGGAGAAAAGGTGCAAGGAATATTTGCTACTTGGAGGGTGAATCCTTGCGTGGAAGGTCCTTTTGTGATGACAAAAAGGAGAAGAAGAAGAAGACCGAGAAAAGGGTGAGTTTCTCAGGCGTTGATGAGATTTGAGAATTTGAGTCAAGGGGAGATTTGTTGGGAAATTGACTAAATTACCTAAATCCTATTCTGGTTTGGTATATCCCACATCAGTTAGGAAAAGAAATAGTAATCCCACATCGGTTAGGAAGGGGAAAATAAGTGTGCCTCCCCATTATAAATAGGCTTCACTAGTTATGTTTTTTAAATAGCAACTCAAGAGAGAGTTAGCATAGGCATATAATTTAGAGAGAGAAATTGTATGCTTGTATGCGTAGGTGAGGATATTCAAGAGTGTTGAGAGAGGGACTCCATTCTTGTAATATCGAGAAAATTTAATATATTTATTGTTGGGTGGAATAGGCTTTAAGCCGAACCACGAAAAATTGTGTGTTTTGTCTTCGGTTGTGTGCGTGTGTTATTTGGATTCTCTTGTTGCGATTTCTCTTGTTGGTGAGCGATCCCAACACCCACCCCCCCAACATAAACACATATGCACACGCCCCACCCCCACCAAAACAAGTGGAAAGATGGAAATTATCTGTTCTCTCTGTATTTATATGAGTTTTGGTGGGAAGTGTTGGTGCTAAATTGGCACTCCATACTCTATGATGGTTTTGGGATGTGAGCTTGGTGTAAAGTGTGTATCAATTGTTCGGTAGTTAGATGGTTTTGGGATATTGTATTCTCATATGGATCTTACCTTGGTTTGGATCAATTTTCTTATGGAACTTGTTTCAACTAGCTATATATTGTTCTTTCTTAAACAACTTTAACTTTTAATGTTCTCAGGGTATGGGAAAATGCCAGAGTATGAGCACATATTTACGGACTTTCTTCTGAGCTTCGTGCAAAGCAAGTACAAGTAAAGTCTACCCCCAGTACATGAGGAAGAGGCTTTTGTATAAACAGTAAAAACTCCGAATGTGCATCACTCCAACGTGTGCCCAAATCTTATGCTTTCTTGCCCATAATTTGAATGATTCCCTGCAAATGACCCGTGGCAGAGAACATGTGGAACGGCAAGAGGTACCATCCATCAGGATTTCTTCTTCGATGCCCACTGAAGAAAAAAAAATGCAGCCCGGTTCATATGCAACCATCTTCTGAATCATGTCTAAGTTTTGACTTGTTTCCATCTCCTGTTTCATTTCCATTTTTTCTTTCGGATTCCCCTTTTTGTTGCACATTTGTTGACGTCTTATCTGCTATAGTTGTGCATGCTCCCAATTCCAGGGGATGCTTTGTACATTCTTTTCTTGTTTCAAATTTCAATTGATGTTTTTGAGTAGAAAGAAGCTCAAATGTAGTGATGGAGTTGATTAAGAAATTCTGATTCTTGGCAACAAATATTTCTCTCGATTGTTGGAGTATTGTTGGTGATTGAGTTTCAGGTTTGAACCTTGAACTAATGGTTTGGCCATATATGATTAGAACAGAAGAGTTATTTTGTAAAATACTGTATATGGTTTACGGGAACTTTTAGGGATGTGATTGTTTGATTATCTTGTACTCCACCTGTCCATAAATGAGTGTCCATTTTCAGGAACTTTTTGTCCCAAAATGAGTGTCCATTTTTGTAACGACCCGAAAACCCGTATCTATTTTCTTAGTAAAAAAATATTTATTTATTTATTTATTTAATTATGTGTGCATTTTGTGTTTCATAATACTTTATGCCTAGCATTTTAATTGATCATTTGTGCTAGTGTGGAGTTAGTAAATCTTAGTTAATGGTGGGGAGTATGGGTTTAATTGTTCTTGGTAGTAGTAGAAGGGCCTAGGTGTAACATTTTGATTTAATAATCATCCTCCTCCTCCCTCCTCCTCCCTCCTCACTCTATCACCAAACACACACACACACACACACACATAGTGAAATTACTCCCTCTCTCTTCCATGGTTGCCAAGGTAAGAACTCCTTCCTCTATCCTCATTTTGATCATCTTCTATTCATTATTTCTTATTGCTCATTTTATGAAAAATGTTTAGATCGTCGCTAAGATCGTTTATATCCAAGAAAATTCGAATTTCGTCATCTTTCATAAATTCCAAGTAGGTTTACTTTCCCCTATTTTTATGTTAAAATACTCATTCTATGTTCATATGATGATTTAGATGATATACATTGATTCTTGGTTTGGTTTTGAAGTGTTTAATTGATTCCCATTTTGTGATATTTTGATAAAGGGTTCCTTATTGATTAATGGGATTTAATCTTGGTTTGAGTTGATAGATGATGTTATTTTGGTCCCTCTTAAGCTTAGATGTTGTTTGGGTACCTTGTTGAACTTGTTGGAAGTATTGATTTTGGGTATTTTGGAAATGGTATGAAAATGGCTTGAAAAATTGAAGAACCCAGCTGATCCTCTGCCCAGCTCGTCGACCCAGGCGCCCGCCCGGGTTGAGCCAGGCGCCCGCCCACCTGGCCAAATTCCTCCGACCAACCTTCTGCCTTAATGAGCGCCCGCCTGACCATTGCTGAGCGCCCGCCCGCCCCCTGTTCCTGGAAATCCCCCTTTTAATTGTTTAAGACTAGGTTGCATTCTTAGTCTAGGTTTGAGTACTATTTTAGTTAACTTGTATGAGCATAGTGGAACACTCTAGGGTTGTAAAGTGGTTCCGTTGTGAGCAATTGTGATATGGAATTAGTCTAAGTATTGTTGAGAATGTTTGGGCATCTTGTGATGTGTTCATGATTGTTCCAATCGAATTGATTTTCTGGTAAGACTTGGTCTAGGTTTTAGGCGATGTCCTATCGTACCTAGAGGGTTGTTATTAAACACCAAAGTGTAGGGTTTAGTCCGGTTGTGATCATGTTCTAATAAGTGTAACCTTTTGGATTCGTTTGGGGTGTTTAGAATTGGTTCGTTATGAACGGATGTAAATCGTGAATTGGCAATTGGGTACCTACGGTTTGATTAACCTTAAGGTGTATTCATTCGGATTTCTTATTTGGAATTCCAGGTGTGATGAGATGGTTGAGTTCATAGTTCTAGTATATCATTACGAGTAAATGTTTAGGGTCATTTTGGTAATAGTCATTATACTATTTGTGAGCGACCGTTTGGGTTGTACTCTTTATGAGTAATTTGTGAGTATCATCTTTAGGATGTGTTTGGTATGTGCCTTATCATGGAATCATCATGTTTTTATGGTCAATGTTGTTGGGCTCTCTATGAGCAATCTCGTTTATCGTTGTTGGACTCTTTTATGAGAAACTTCTTGTATTCGTTATTGTTGATCTCTTCATGAGTAACTGTTTGCATCTTTTGTGATGAGCTTGGCTTGGTTCCCTACTTTGGAATCATTGCCCCCGTTGTTGTTTCAAGCGAGTATTTATTACTATGTGCTTGTTTAAAGTTCAGCTGGCATTTATGGTTGTGTCAGGCGATGGGGAAGATTATAATGGCAATGAGCCAAGTCCATTATAATGTGATCCATTGTTTTGCCCTTATTTTCCTCTTCCAGATTGGCCTTGGTTGAGATGATCTAGCTCCCTTTGGTGAGTATCTAGCTAGTTGGTTTTGGGTATGACTTTGTGTCATTTCCCCTGTCCTTTGTGACATGTTACATTGTTATGGTTCCGGTACCGGGGTTTTCTCTTCAGCTATTATGCTACTACAAAGATGGTTTGATTGGTTGATTGATTCAGCTGTTATGCTGCTATTGTTGATTGGTTGATCGGTTGAAGCTGCGCAGCGATTGTTCTATCAGTTTGGTGAAACCTTGGCTCGGTATCCTTTGTAACGTGTTTATTTCAGTCTTATGTGCTACATGATGAGTTAGTCGTTATTTCCAACTGGTTTGCGACAGTTGGCGATAGGGAGATTTCTCATTTGTTGTTATGTGATTTACTTGTTCAGTTATACCATTGATTTGCTTGATATTATGCCACGTAGCTGCATTAGTAACTTACTGAGATTTTTTATCTCACCCCGTTTCTTTTTATCTTTGTTGTTTTCCTTAACCCCTCCCCCAGGAAATCAAGTGGTAGCGTTGTAGCGGGAATCTTTTGAGCAGGTTGATCGCCTTTGGGATAGTTGCTCTTCGGAGCCTTTATGTATTTTATTATGGGTTCGTAGTAGTTCAGTGTTTTGTTTATACGGTTGTACTTTGGGTATTTTTGTTAATAGTTGTTCTTGCTTCCGCGTTTGTTTCTAGTCTCCGAGTTATGATCTCGTTGAGGTGTTGTTTGATGGCATTGGTTTCATAGTTGAATTCACGCGCCCGGTTTGGTATTTTGCATTTTGGAGATGTATATTATGTAAATTTTATGGATTAAGGATTTTAGTATTTTCTGGGGCGTGACAGTTGGTATCAGAGCAATGGTTTTAGATCTTGAAAGAGAATAAGAACTCTGATATTGAATAGGTTTCAATACTTGGATGTTACAAGTTTGAGCGGTTTAGAAAACTAAGTTTTCATGAAAGATGAGGTTAAGGTAGAAGTTGGTTGAGTTAGAAGTCGTGATATTGACGTCGAGTGTTCCTTCTCTTGTGGTATATCAAGTATAGGATTGGCGCTAATAGTGTGGTTCCATTGGGGTTAGTTGGTTTGAAGATGGAGAGTGTGAGTCTTGGAGGACTTGGCGTGTCTGTTTTGTAAGTGGATGATGTTTCGTGTTATTTGCGCATGTTTGTCCTCATTCGGTGATTTATGATGAAGTGTATTCTCGAATACGAATTTTCGTGATTTCTTGCGGTGTATAAGGTGATTTAGTTATGTCACCTATTCAGGGTATTGACGAGTTGAGTAGTAAGTTTTGGCTTTCTATGTGTCCCGAATCTCTTGGTTGCCATTGATTGGTAGTGAGTATTTCTATACTAGTTTGTGTGACTTTGCTTAGAAGCATAATGGATTATAAGTGGATGCACCTCTTGTGAGAAGTTATATTAGTCTTCATGAAAGAAAAATGTTTTAGAGATTTGAGAAAGCTTAAGGATGAGTATTTCAGGAGATTCCCTTTTTGGTCACTAAGTTTGTAAATATTTCTGATCAGTCCCTGTTTAGTTTGGGAAGCTTGATTGAATAGTGTGGATTGAGATTTAATAAAGTCTTATATAATTCATCGAACTTCGAATTGGGTGATTTTGGGTGTAAACTTGATATTTTCAGAGAGTTCAATTAGGTCGCTATGACGAATTAGTACTTGTCATCTTATATTGGTGAATTAGTAAACTCCTGAAGTTGAGTTATGATACTTTTAGAACCATTTTAGTACATGACTAGAGTTGAGTTAAAGCAATACGAGTTGTGAGTATATTGTGGAAGATATAACCATTAATGATGGTAAGCGCGTTAAGTTTAAAGGACTAGACGTATTTTGAGAATGTGAGAATTTCTCGAGCAATATTAAATGCATTTTTGGGTTTTAGTGAACAGTTGTCACATGGTCCTGAATTTTTTCTTGGTGGCGTTCTCGTTTGGATTAAGGATTTGTAAAGGAAGTTGGGTATAGATACTTGGGCATCTTAAAGGATACTATGATTTGTACTGGGTCAGTTGAAATGTTATTCGCTAATTGGATTATTATGTTGGTAATACTGTTGAGCATAAGTAATATTGGGTTAATAAATGTATACGTGAAAGACTAAATTGGGTTAGCCATTGAAGATTTAGAAATTGTTAAAATTCATTTGGGTATATAAGCACGGATTATTAATTTAAATGGGAGTTAGAAGAAATCTTTTGAAGATAAAATTTGGATTGTTTTGCGGACTACCGAGTACTTGGAACTGTTTTAAACTTTCAAGGATTGGAGTAATGTAATGATAATAATTTCGGTATTAATGTAGTTTCATGGTTTGGGCTGGTATCACTGTTATCTTAAAAGGTGTGAGCAGTGTTATGTTTTCTTGGAGATATGTTAAGTTTTCCATTATAATGAAAATTGATAAATCCATTACCTCTAGTGATGCTTCCAAATAGAGATGGAGGTACGCAACGATTTTGGGCAATAAAGTAGTTGTACATGCTTCGAGGATTAACGCTTAATAAATGGAACTACCTATGACTTGGGATTGGTTGTGATTTTATGGATATTGCCTTAGAGGATTATACATTTTACTTCATTTTTGGGACCAAGTTGAAACGTTGATGACAGACTATCAAAAGTTGATGGATATATTTCTTTAGAAAACTAAGTATGAGGTAATGCAAGTAGTTTGAAAAATTCAAAGATTATGACTGTATTATGTTTTATCTCATGAGGAAGTGAGTGTGGTAGTGGAATCTCATTTGATCGGATAGTTGATGACGGTAAAATTTTTTGAGTATATCATTGAGTCATTGGGTGACAATAATCGTTAACCATATTCCTTCTCTTATTTGTTCGGGTAGTAGTATGATTACTTGGGATGATGTCTAGATCGTCAATGCGTATGGATGAACCAGAAAAGTAAAATTTATGGATGTTGATGATTTAAGGGTTGATGGTGAGCGTAATGCTAATTAGGATCAAATCAGCTATGTTTCATAATCGGTGATCAAGTGATAGTCGTGGGAATTTGAAATCCCGGATGAAAGAAGAAGTTGACTTTAGAATGTTTAATATGAGTATACCTGAGATATGTATGTGATTAATATATGTTGGTTTATTTGAGTCATGGAGACTATGTCTGAAAATTTTGATAGGTACTCGATTGAGGTTATGAGTGCTTATGAGAATCGATATTTTGTCGCCTCATTATGACCGCGTGTTGTGAATTTTGATGAGTGAATTCGTGGGCGAATTCTTTTTAAGGAGGGTAGATTGTAACGACCCGAAAACCCGTATCTATTTTCTTAGTAAAAAAATATTTATTTATTTATTTATTTAAGTATGTGTGCATTTTGTGTTTCATAATACTTTATGCCTAGCATTTTAATTGATCATTTGTGCCAGTGTGGAGTTAGTAAGTCTTAGTTAATGGTGGGGAGTATGGGTTTAATTGTTCTTGGTAGTAGTAGAAGGGCCTAGGTGTAACATTTTGATTTAATAATCATCCTCCTCCTCCCTCCTCCTCCCTCCTCACTCTATCACCAAACACACACACACACACACACACACACACACACACACAGACACACATAGTGAAATTACTCCCTCTCTCTTCCATGGTTGCCAAGGTAAGAACTCCTCCCTCTCTCCTCATTTTGATCATCTTCTATTCATTATTTCTTATTGCTCATTTTATGAAAAATGTTTAGATCGTCGCTAGGATCGTTTATATCCAAGAAAATTCGAATTTCGTCATCTTTCATAAATTCCAAGTAAGTTTACTTTCCCCCATTTTTATGTTAAAATGCTCATTCTATGTTCATATGATGATTTAGATGATATACATTGATTCTTGGTTTGGTTTTGAAGTGTTTGATTGATTCCCATTTTGTGATATTTTGATAAAGGGTTCCTTATTGATTAATGGGATTTAATCTTGGTTTGAGTTGATAGATGATGTTATTTTGGTCCCTCTTAAGCTTAGATATTGTTTGGGTACCTTGTTGAACTTGTTGGAAGTATTGATTTTGGGTATTTTGGAAATGGTATGAAAATGGCTTGAAAAATTGAAGAACCCAGCTGATCCTCTGCCCAGCTCGTCGACCCAGGCACCCGCCCGGGTTGAGCCAGGCGCCCGCCCACCTGGCCAAATTCCTCCAACCAACCTTCTACCTTAATGAGCGCCCGCCTGACCATTGCTGAGCGCCCGCCCGCCCCCTGTTCCTGGAAATCCCCCTTTTAATTGTTTAAGACTAGGTTGCATTCTTAGTCTAGGTTTGAGTACTATTCTAGTTAACTTGTCTGAGCATAGTGGAACACTCTAGGGTTGTAAAGTGGTTCCGTTGTGAGCAATTGTGTTTTGGAATTAGTCTAAGTATTGTTGAGAATGTTTGGGCATCTTGTGATGTGTTCATGATTGTTCCAATCGAATTGATTTTCGGGTAAGACTTGGTCTAGGTTTTAGGCGATGTCCTATAGTACCTAGAGGGTTGTTATTGAACACCAAAGTGTAGGGTTTAGTCCGGTTGTGATCATGTTCTAATAAGTGTAACCTTTTGGATTCGTTTGGGGTGTTTAGAATTGGTTCGTTATGAACGGATGTAAATCGTGATTGGCAATTGGGTACCTACGGTTTGATTAACCTTAAGGTGTATTCATTCGGATTTCTTATTTGGAATTCCAGGTGTGATGAGATGGTTGAGTTCATAGTTCTAGTATATCTTTATGAGTAAATGTTTAGGGTCATTTTGGTAATAGTCATTATACTATTTGTGAGCGACCGTTTGGGTTGTACTCTTTATGAGTAACTTGTGAGTATCATCTTTAGGATGTGTTTGGTATGTGCCTTATCATGGAATCATCATGTTTTTATGGTCAATGTTGTTGGGCTCTCTATGAGCAATCTCGTTTATCGTTGTTGGACTCTTTTATGAGAAACTTCTTCTATTCGTTATTGTTGATCTCTTCATGAGTAACTGTTTGCATCTTTTGTGATGAGCTTGGCTTGGTTCCCTAATTTGGAATCATTGCCCCCGTTGTTGTTTCAAGCGAGTATTTATTACTATGTGCTTGTTTAAAGTCCAGCTGGCATTTGTGGTTGTGTCGGGCGATGGGGAAGATTATAATGGCAATGAGCCAAGTCCATTATAATGTGATCCATTGTTTTGCCCTTATTTTCCTCTTCCAGATTGGCCTTGGTTGAGATGAGCTAGCTCCCTTTGGTGAGTATCTAGCTAGTTGGTTTTGGGTATGACGTTGTGTCATTTCCCCTGTCCTTTGTGACATGTTACATTGTTATGGTTCCGGTACCGGGGTTTTCTCTTCAGCTATTATGCTACTACGAAGATGGTTTGATTGGTTGATTGATTGATTGATTGGTCGGTTCTGACCGGGGTTCTCTTCAGCTGTTATGCTGCTATTGTTGATTGGTTGATCGGTTGAAGCTGCGCAGCGATTGTTCTATCAGTTTGGTGAAACCTTGGCTCGGTATCCTTTGTAACGTGTTTATTTCAGTCTTATGTGCTGCATGATGAGTTAGTCGTTATTTCCAACTGGTATGGGACAGTTGGCGATAGAGAGCTTTCTCATTTGTTGTTATGTGATTTACTTGTTCAGTTATACCGTTGATTTGCTTGATATTATGCCACGTAGCTGCATTAGTAACTTACTGAGATTTTATCTCACCCCGTTTCTTTTTATCTTTGATGTTTTCCTTACCCCCCCTCCCCCAGGAAATCAAGTGGTAGCGTTGTGAGGTCCGTTGTAGCGGGAATCTTCTGAGCAGGTTGATCGCCTTTGGGATAGTTGCTCTTCGGAGCCTTTATGTATTTTATTATGGGTTCGTAGTAGTTCAGTGTTTTGTTTATACGGTTGTACTTTGGGTATTTTTGTTAATAGTTGTTCTTGCTTCCGCGTTTGTTTCTAGTCTCCGAGTTATGATCTCGTTGAGGTGTTGTTTGATGGTATTGGTTTCATAGTTGAATTCACGCGCCCGGTTTGGTATTTTGCATTTTGGAGATGTATATTATGTAAATTTTATGGATTAAGGATTTTAGTATTTTCTGGGGCGTGACAATTTTGATCATAACTTTGTCCCTAAATGTTTTTTTTTTCAAAAATAAATAAATCACCGGTCTCTTTATGCTTGCAAAAACTAAATGTTTGTAAAGAATATTACAAGATTATATATGAATTTTGCCACCAAATTGTACAAAAAAGTTATGGCCCTTAAAATAAAATTTGGACACTCATTTAGAGACAGAGGTAGTAAGAGTTTATGCATCCAACAGATAGGCGATAATTCTTTTTGGTGTTTGGAGTAGATGGAGATCAGACCTCATTCAGCTGGTGAGGACTGCTAAGTGATAAAAGCTATTCCCTTTCAAGCATTCTGGAAAGATATCTTCCTTTAGAACTGGTTTGATATTCAAGTATTTTATGAAATAAAAATTTTACTAGAACATCACATAAAGTGGTGATTATTGTGTGTCAGATGCGATGGGAGTGACTAGGCAATTTTAATTCTTGGTCTATAACACAAATGAACATTTATTTTAGTAAGGACGGAGTATTAGTTTTCTGTTGAATAATGGTAGAACCCAGTCTGATAATTTTAAGGGTTAATTGCAATTTAGTTACCTGAGTTTTACAAAATTTTGCAATTGGTTATTAAATTTGTCAAAGTTGCGATCCGGTTCCTGAGTTTGCTGAACCGGAGCAATCAGGTTTAAAACTCGTTAGCTAGTTAAAAAACTAACGAAATGTATATCATGTGCGAAACATATGACTTTTATTGAGGGAAAATATGTCATTCCCACTCGTAAATGAATCTCACTTACAAATATTTTAGTTTCAAGTGTTAAAAATAAAAGATTAGGGGTCGAAATGTAAATATGCCTTCATCTTCATCCTCTAGCATAATCCCCCACCACCCAAAACAACCACCATCATCTTACCGCCACCATCTACCCACCACCACCTTCGCTATCATCAAACCCAGATCACCACCACCACCACCACCAGAGCCGCCGTACCTTCCTCGATGTTGCCACCATCAACTGGGTTCGTGACCGAGCCCTCGACCACGCCGTCGAGAAAGAACGAGACCTCAAACCCATGCTCAACCTCAAGAACCTCATCAAATCCCACTACTAGAATATATTATTTTAGAGACGAGAATTTGGAGACCAAGATGTTGGTCGTGAAATAGAGACGATTTATATATAAATAGAGACCAACAAA
Organism: Campanula takesimana; assembly: GCA_026119855.1. Lineage (NCBI taxonomy): Eukaryota > Viridiplantae > Streptophyta > Magnoliopsida > Asterales > Campanulaceae > Campanula > Campanula takesimana. Next base: position 1,609,402 of record JAOWBW010000011.1, read on the forward strand.
TCGTTGTTAAACATGAGGCAAAAGTCAATAAAAAATGGAGACCACAAAGTTGTCCCTAGGTAAATAAATGCGACCACCTCAATATTTTGAGACCAAGATATAGTTTCAACAGTAAAAGCGGTAAAATGAAAATATATTAGCGGGAAATGAAAATATTTCGGGACCATCAAATGGTCGCTGTTCTTTTTTTTTTTTTTTTTGAAATTCGTGAGGGGTAATTAGGAAAAGGGGTTTCCAGTTCTTTTCTCCCATTCCTTCTTTTTCTCCCCATTCCTAACCTAGTTTCCGCGTCATCTCCCTCCCCTTTGTGCGTACATAGTCCGGCGGTCATCTCCCTCCCCCTCCGGCCGTCATCTCCCTCCCCTTTGTGCGTGCATAGTCCGGCCTCTCCCTCGGTTTATTTTTCTGCCGGTCCTCTAAATCTGGCGATATCCTCCAGTAAGTGTTTGTAATTCCTAACCTAATTTTATCGTTCTTTTGCTCTTTCCATCAAATATTGTTCAAGTTTTGATTGAAATTGATCCATTCAAACCTAATTTCATCAATTTATTTTGTGCCCTAGGAGGATCGATTTTGATTTTAGGCCGTTGGAGACCGCAGTATTTTCCTCCCCATCTGGTAAGTGTTTGTTTCTTTAGATCGTCATCTTTACATCTTTTTAGTGTGGATTTCTAATTTCTTTTCATTCACTTTGCCCTAGACTCACTAATTTTTGGTGTGCCAAATATTAGCAGAGTCCTGCTTTGATTCATTAACTCTGGTTAAGGGTTGTTGAGTTTGATTGAGGTAAAAGGCAAAAAAGAGCAGCTGGACACCACCACACATGTATGAATTCTGTCCCAATTCAATCCTTCCGGTAACTGTACAACCACCACACATGTATGAATTCTGTCCCAATTCAATCCTTCTGGTAACTGTACAAATTCTCGAGTCATTTATATTTTAGTGTTTTGATACTCCTACAAGTAACATGGTTTTTTTGTAGCTGTTTTCTCATTGAAAATTAAGGTGGTTGTATTTTGATTTTTTTTTATTCTTCTCTATCTAGCTGAAAATTGCTTGTTGGTAGTTTTTGGGAATGAATTTTTTTTATCAATGGATATGTTTGGTAATTTATGTTTCTGTTCAGATGCTTGAAATCCTAGGGCAGATGTATCCCAATTTTCTCTAATGCAACTTTTACATTATCAGTTAATTGTTGTTGAGGATGACAATAAAGTTACGTGATACATAAACCATGCATGATAAAAAAAATGTAAAGGTCCATTATTGATTTCTAAGTACTCCCTCCGTCCCAAATGAACTTTCCATTTGCTATTTCTCAAATTTTGTTTAATTACAATGATTACATGCAATAAGCTGTTAATGGTGTGTGTGTGTTGGGGGGGGGGGGGTAAGGATGTTGTTGTGGTAGGGGATGGGGTTGGTGTTTGTATACTAATTGATTTTAAATAAAAAGATACAATGAAATGAATTTTTAATTATTTTATCGTGAAATTATTTATTCCGCTGCTTGTTCGTAGATGTTCAATCAGTTGTTATTAGTACCTGCTGTCTCAAAAATGCTGCTGGTATAGAACATGACTCCATTGATTCCTCCAAATTGTTGTACGATCATCAGCCCTACTGCGATCTGATCATAGAAAAACCCAAAGCGTTAGGTTGAACATGAAATTACTATAAATAAGTAGCATACTTATATCATCTAAACAATTTAAAAAGGGAAATTCATTTTATTTTAATACTTACAATAACGGAGCGCAAGTATCTTTTTTGAAACAAATCGAACAAGTTGGCTTTCGGGAGACTTTCAAGTGTTTCAATGTAATCCTGTCAGGAATTAAACAATTGCACATATCATTAAAAATGAAAATTTTCAATAAAAGAAGAAGCTCAATTATGCAAGTATGAACCTGAATTTCAGCTGCCTCTTCGGATATGTCAGCATCTTTCCCCCTAAGTTTTACAAGTGCATCTTCAAAACCGTATGAGTTTTCGTTCTTTGCCTGTATCAAGTTTGAAAATCATATGAATGCCTTTCTTTCACTTTCTAGTATTCCAAGCGGTATATATTTTACTTCACCATGTATTCTTACCAGCCATATTGGAGATTCTGGTATAAAAAAGAGACCCAAAAACAGAACAGCGCATGGAACTAGAAATCATTTTGTAGACCACAATGGTTCAGATAGCTGTTTTTATTTTGTCTTGTTTTGTTATTGTAGTTGTAGTAGATATATTTGTTTTGCTACTTTTGGATTATTTTTAAGGTGTGATGAAGATATGTGAGAAAGTTATTATACTTCTTGTGCAACTCACCATCTGACCGGCGAAAAAGGCATCATCGGGTTCTCTTCTGCTTAACTTGGTATCAAAAGGTCGGCATACTCAAAATTGAATCTTTACAAGGACTCTAAATTTTCTACGTTTACGGGTCTATTGGTCTAGTTACAGAAATATTGTACATGTCTACAGGCTGTTATTTTACCTTAATGCTGAAAAAAGAGGGAGCATGTGGGTACGGGGTAATGATGCAGCAAGTACTGGAACAACAAAAAAAGGAGAGGGAGCAGCGTGAGCGAGCCAGAAAGACAAGAGCAAAATCAATGGCTCATGCAATATATATTGTACCATCTGCAACAACAAAGGGTCCCTTGGAGCTCCCAGCAACAGCAGCAACAACCAAATCAATGGCCTCTTGGTACGTTTTTCTTTCCATACTTGTAAGATGTAAATAGTGAACTAGTTAATTGTTAAAACACCATTGCTGCAGCAAATTTAATCCTGGTGATAAGGTTTCCTGAAATTCAAAGTCACTTATTTTGTTGTTGATGTTGCGAAGCTGAAATATGGTATATTAGTCTTAATTAGATCTGCATTTAAGTTGTTGGTTTTGGTTTTATCGTGCTGTCCATTGGTAGAGTTGTCTATTTGGGTTGAGCATGTCACTTGTTATTGAAGATGTCACAAACAGTGGTAACTTATTGAACAAACACACCGATCAGATCTTAGTTTCTCATTTGTTTTGTTTTGGTTCTGATCAATGTCCAGGACTTTGTCAAATAAGAGTATGTGCATGCATTAGACTTTTTTGTTTAATATGTACCCTGGCACTTGGATAATTCTTGTGAAAGGATTTAACCCCAACAAAACCAACTACCAAACGGGCAACTGCTGCGCCTTATCAATAAGCTTCAGTGCCACTGCCCGTCTGCATTTCTAGTAGTGGTAGGCTCCATCAAAGTTATCCTCATCCACTATCGCCCACAGAAAAACACTAGAAACCCCAATTCCTGTTTTGTCGTCAAGGGCAGTCCTCTAGCTTTCTGTATTCTCACCCTCAAAAAAATGCTTCTTCCTCTCTCCCTTTCTCAACCAGTGGTAAGTCTTCAATTCTCTTTTCCACAAGTTTCAAGCTTTTGTTTCTCATGCCAATCAATTTCTTGTACAGTTCTTGTACAGTTCTTGAAATTCCATGTCCAATTATATAAATTTTGATTAATTAGATATGGCCTAATAATTATGGTGTTTGGGTGGATGAGTTTGAGGCTATGGATTTGCTTGATTGCCTTGATACTACCTGGTCCAGTGCTGTTGTGTACATTGATGAACAGTCAACCAAGAATCTTGGTAGACCTTATATTTTTAAAGTAGGTGCAGCATTCTTTTTTAAAACCAAGTGCAGCAATTTTTTTAAAACCAAGTGCAGCAGTGAAATATTTTTAGCAATCATGTTGGAAACATTAGCTTGTATTCCCTCCGTCCTGAAAAGAGAGTTTAAAAACAAACTTGCTTGCCAGTGTGAATGCAAGCTCAGTCCCTATATGCAACCTGAATGATGTAATTTCTTCACATATCTCTTGAGCAACTCTCCACCATGGTCTCAGGTTTTATGATGGGTGCTAGTGGTTCCTTCCAACCCCAGCAGCAAAACCAATGGACTCAGGGTATGTTTCCGCCCCAAATGCAACTATTGCAACTACAACAACCACAAAGTGGCCAGAGTTCAGCCTCGCCTAACAGTAACGGAAGTGGCGGCAGTGGAGGAAGTGGAGCTGGTAGTGGAATTGGAGGTGGTGGAAGTGGTTCTTTTTTACAAATGCTTCATGATCCAGCTTTTTGAAGAGGTATGGGTGGAAATGAATGAAGGTGGTGGTGGAAGCAGTTTAAAAACAACTTTTTGGAAGTGGAATTGGAGCTGGTAGTAATAGAGGAGTGAGTTTTTTTTTTTCATGCAAGTAATGGAGCAGTTTCAAGTAGGTGCAGCAATGTTTTTTTTTTTTTTTTTTTGAAAGAATAGGTGCAGCAATGTTAGGTTAATACTATAACTTTTTGGTATAATGTTATATAATCTTTTGGTATAATGTTTGCTTAATGTTATAACTTTTTGTTTAATTTTATATTTAATTAATTATGCTGATAAAAAATATTCATTTTGCATTATATAAAAAATAAATTTATATTTATAAATAATTATAAAAGTATTAATACAGAATTGAATTTGGTGACGATTGTGTGGTCTCTACCTTTTCTAACCCGGAGACGAATTAATGGTCTCCATACTGAATCAGATTTCGTGACCACGTGTGGTCCCCATTCCGAGACCATGCATTGGTCTCCATTTGGAGACCAACTTGTTTTTTTCGAGACCATTATGTCGTTTCGAATTGGAGACCACAATCTTTGGTTATATTTAGCAACCAGTTATTTGGGACCACGCATTTGGTCTCCAAAATCATTAATAGACACCATATTTAAAAGTTGGAGACCATTTTCATAGTCTCAAAACATTATTTCTCTAGTAGTGTCCGAACCCTCAAAGTCCCTCCCTCTTTCCCTCATCGCCCAAAACAAAGATTCCCTCGGCATTCCCACCCGCCCAATCGATTTTCTCCGAAAATACCCCTCCATTTTCGAAGAACTCTTCCCCGGCGGCGTTGGAATCCACCCACATGTCAAATTGACGCTGGAGGTACTCAATTTGGATGTTGAAGAACAAGTGATTTTCCAAACTGAGAGTCATAAACAAGATATAGTCGACCGGCTTTTGAAGCTATTGATGATTGGTCGAATTAACAAAATCCCAATTCAAATTATTGATCGACTCAAATGGGATATGGGTTTGCCTCAAGATTATGCAAAATCCCTAATCCCAGAGTTTTCGGATTATTTTCAAGTTACAAAATGTGATAGAACCATATTTGGAGTTGGTTTGTTGGAGCAATGAGTTAGCTGTATCAGCAATGGAAAAGAAGGCAATGAGTGGGGAGAAGGGCTTTGAAAAGGGTATGCCACTGGCATTCCCTTTACCGGAAGAAAGCGATGGGCTAGGGCTTGTTCTTTGACTGCAATTCCTTTTCAATCGAAAATGACAAGTTTGCCCTCTTAAAACTCACGTGTTCCGCACATGATATATATTTCGTTAGTTTTTTAACTAGCTAACGAGTTTTATACCTGATTGCTCCGGTTCAGCAAACTCAGGAACCAGATCACAATTTTGACAAATTTAATAACCAATTGCAAAATTTTGTAAAACTTAGGTAACTAAATTGTAATTAACCCTAAATTTAATTTTATTAGTCTCAGATATCTTTGGCAATTGGTCCTATAGAGTCAGAAGTTTTCGCAGCTCAATCTCAACCTTGCTCGTAAATGATGACATGATTATAGGGTTTGACCTTTACTAACTTGATCTTAAACTCTCAAAGCAAACTTCAGGATCAAATATTTAATGTTTTCTATATAAAAGTCGAGGAAAATCCCTTTAGAGTCGCCACGTGGACGAAGCTTGAGTTACATGAAGCCACATCATCACCTCTCAAATTAATAATTGACTTTTGGAATTCTTACTATTAGTTAATAGTATTAGTTAATACTATTAATTATTATATAAGTTAACTATTACTATTAATAGTATTAGTTAACCATAATAGTTACTATATAGGTTAACTGCTACTATTAATAGTATTAGTTAACCATAATTGTTACTATATAGGGTAACTACTACTATTAATAGTATTAGTTAACCATAATAGTTACTATATAGGTTAACTACTACTATTAATAATATTAATTAGTTATAATAGTTACTCTCTTCGTCTCAAATTGAATGTTCTGTTTTCTCTCAAAATGAATGATCTTGTGAAATTTACCTTCACATAATATTTTTTAAATCATTATATTTTTACAAAACTAAAATTTTAAATTTGAATAATAAGAATATTTATGATTTTTCTATTAATATTATTATTTTTCTTCAAAATGATCCTTAAATCCCAAATGTACATTCACTTGAGGAAGGATGTAGTACTCTATAAGGTAACGAGGAAGGATGTAGTACTCTATAAGGTAACTATTAACATTTAGCTCACTATTAGCTAATAATATGAGTCAGTCTTATGAAAAAACATGTTTTACATTAAGAGATGTGTAAAACCTATTTTACATTAAGAAATTATGTTTACATTAAGGAATGGAAACAAGTTTTACACTAAAGCTAAGTAAAACAAGTTTTTTCTCAATATTTTCACTAATAATATTAGTTAACTAGAACAGTTACTATATATTATAACTATTACATTTACAGTCTAAAAATAAATACTATTATAATAAATTATAATTAAAAACATTATTTTACTAATACATTAGAATGTTTTAAGTAATAATAAAATATTAGTTACTCATAATTGTTACTATATTGGTAAATATTTAATTTTCTATATAAATAAGAGGGAGAACTCCATTTTTGTCCATCGTACTTTGGGTCGTGTTTCACTTTTACCATCGAACTTTATTTTTATTCATTTTTACCATCGTACTACAAACAATAGTGTCATTTTAAACCAAATTTGATATTTTATACCCAAATTTGTTTCAATTTTACCATTGTACTACAAACAATGGTGTCATTTTACACCCAAATTTGGTATGAAATGACACCATTGTTTGTAGTACGATGATAAAAATGAAAAAAATAAAGTTCGACGGTAAAAGTGAAACACGCCCTAAAGTACAATGGACCAAAACGGAGTTTTCCCTAAATAAGATTACTATTACTAGCTAACATTATATTTAAATTGATGTTTACTATATAAAAAAGTAATCACCTTCTATAGAATAATATCAGTAAAGTTCTACCGTGCAGAGCACGGGCTATTCACTTCACTAGGGGATAAAATATGATTACGGCGGAGGAAAAAGATAGAATAAAAGAACTTTGCTTCCTGTTGTGTGTAGTCCAATGAACAGTGTGAGTGAAATGGATAAAATATGATTACTGAGTGCTCAACTTGAGTAGTTAATTCAGCAAGATTATAGTACTATCATGATAGTCGTTTTGGGGAACTCAGCATTGGGCATAAAAAAAAACACTCACATGATTTATCACAAGTCCCACAGAAACCAGAACTGATTACAAAAATAATTTGGACCGTTCTCAATTTTAACACACAAACTTATCCCAAATTCCCAATCCACAGTTTGAAAAGTGTGATTGGATAGAGATTTTCCAAACATACGTTAACAACTTAACACAACAGTCCGGCAAACCAGCGCTTAGTCTATGCCTAGATGATCTCATCTCACCCCCAACAACTTGACTTCACACCAACTGCATTCACGAATGAGGTCAACACCAAGCAGATTTGCAGTGGTTATAACAAGAAAGCAAAGACAAGTGAAGCAATTGACAAACATCATAATCATAATCAAAAATATAGTACTCAAATGGACTCTGCCCCCATGAGTTGGTAAGGTGGGGTCCAAAAATGGCGGCAATCCAATTGTCAGTTCAGACCCAATACACTGTTTCTCAATTATATCAGTTAGATTAGGGGCAAATAGCATATTAGTGCCACAAAGTTTCATATGAGTTGCAATTTAGGTCCTAATGTTCCAATGTTGGCAATTTGGTGCCTAATATTCACATTTTGTGGCGAAATAAGTATTTTCTGGAAGATAATGGATGAAAGCTAACAAAATTAACGAAAAATCTAACAAGCTTATTTGAAACTTGCATTTCTTACCCATAAAGTTCAATAATTATTTATGTTGACTCTATTTTGTTAAAAACTTTACAACTCCTAAAATTATATATATATATATATATATATATATATATATATATATATATATATGTATATATATATATATATATATTTTAATGAACCCAAAAAAAACATAGTAAATATCAAAGTAAAATATTGTTTATAATTTAAAATAATAATTTTTTTGAATAGCAGTAAAAATTATAAAATAAAAATTCCTTACACTCAAGTCATTTATAATTCTAATTCCTTAAGTAAAGGGCTAAATTATGTTTAGAAAAAAATTAAAGGGCTAAATTTAGATATTAGTCCATAGATAATAGCCTTAAAAAACTTTTTTTAACCTAAATTTGCTTGAAAGGGATTATAAAAAAAAATCAAACATAAACTTCTACCTTCTTCGTCTCCATCCCCCCACCCAACCCACCCACACACACCAGCCACCGACCACCTTCACATCTCTTCTTCTCCCATGCTTTCTCTTACCCCCACAACGCTAACTTGCCTTTCTGAATAAATAATGCAATTTTTAAAAAATCTCGTTAAATTTTTTGTTAATTTCGTTAGCTTCCATCCCGACCACCTTCACATCTCTTCTTCTCCCATGCTTTCTCTTACCCCCACAACGCTAACTTGCCTTTCTGAATAAGAAATGCAATTTTTAAAAAATCTCGTTAAATTTTTTGTTAATTTCGTTAGCTTCTATCCATAACCATCCAAAAAAGACCCATTTGGCCACAAAATGTGAACATTAGGCACCAAATTGCCAAAATTGAAGCAATAGGATCTACATTGCAACTCATATGAAACTTTGGGGGCACTAATGTGCTATTTGCCCGTTAGATTAGTACCAAAATTACAGTCACATTTTTTATATTATGTTAGATTGTCAATTACATAAGGTCTTTTGAGGAGTAACCTCAACACTAGGGGGAAAAGCATTGGGAATATACAACATTGTAATTTCCCATAGTATCAAAACAATGCATACATAATCAGCAACAAAAAAATAAAAATAAAAATACTCCCTCCGTTTCAAAATACATGACGTTTTAGAAGTTAAATTTTGTTCCAAAATACTTGACGTTTTACTAGTTCCAAGACATTTTTGCTCTTGTATACCAATTATACCATCATATATTAATTGCAACCTATTTCTTGTTTAAACATTTAATTGCATAGGTAATTGGATTCTTTTAGGGGTAGACAAGTATTTTGCATATATATTAATTGCATTTCTTAATATGTGTGAAGAAGTCTAAAACGACATGTATTTTGAAACAGAGGAGTAACAGCAAACAAAGCTCTAATCTGATGCTTCGGCTGTTTCTAAAGAAGGAGAAGGAGAAGAAGAAGCGACAACACCTTCATCAACATCGGTTGGTGCAAAACTCCATTCCGCCGGGAGATTTGGAAGAGGCGGGTAAACGGTGGGCCCACGTTTAATGTCCCACGGCTGAGTCTTTCGTGGCCTCGTTTTCTTGTGGTGGGCCGTAGCCTTCTTTTGCGGCCGTGATGAGCACTCTATTATCAGCTTTCCCCCACCATTTCCTGTTGGGTTTTGCACAATCATGCGCAGTGGAATAAACCCAAAAGCCTAGATCTGTTCAAGATGATTAAATTAATATTGAGTTGAATTTAGAATACTAACCGTGATGGAGCTTTTAAATTTTCGGATCTTAGAACTTCGTTCTTCAAGATTTGATCTTCTCCAAGCTCTTCTTCAAATCTTGATCCGCAGGAACACGAACTAGAAGATGATTAAGTAATCACCCTCTATGGATATTCACACGCGAACGAATATCAACATAAACACAAATCCCGATTGCTATCTATTATCATCTTTGTCGGTTTGGAAGCTTGCATCCGTGTAACCATTTACAACGAGATCATATTCCATACCTCCATAGATTAAAAACGAATCTTTAGTCCTTCTCAAGTACTTAAGAACCGCTTTAACAGCCATCCAGTGACTCTCACCGTGGTTGGATTGATATCTACTCATCATGCTCAAAGCATAAGATACATCTGGCCTAGTACTGGCCACAATTGGCGATCTCCCTTCCCTCCCCAGCCATCACAACCGCCGGCGCCACCACCAAAGTTCGCCTAAAATCGCAGCAGCAGCAGCAAACGAGACCGGTTCCTCCAAACCCTAGCCCTCTATTTTCGGCCTCCAAACGCCGTGAGCTTTTCGATTTCATTCTCCAGGTATGTCATAAAGCTCCCTCTTATGATTTTTCTAAATTTAATTTTGTAATTATTGATTATGTTTGCCTTTTATTTTATCTTGCACTTTAATTATAGTTTTTGTTCTTTGATTTCATTCACTGTAGAAGATGTTTAAGGTAGCATAGGTTCTGTTCTTTGGAAAAAGGTAATTCTGGCGTAGGCAGTTGGAAAGTCTATGATTTATGGCGTTCTTCTCGATTTCACGATCTCTCTCCTCTTCTTAAACCGCTTCTTCAGTCCTCTGGATCTTTCTCTACTCCCCTCCGGCATCACCTTTGCCAAACACATGCTCGCCCTCGGCTACAAATGCCGTCATCGCCTCGCCCTCTCTTCTGTCATGGTTGCTTTCGGCCCTCTCTATTCTGCCATGGTACTGCTGCTCTTCTCTCTTCTACGAGTAAGGTATTTTTTTAATTTCACTATTTAACAAAAAATGTTGGTTAAATTCAAGTTGTTTCTTGATTAATGTTTAATTAGGTTAAATTCACTTGAGATGTTGTTTCTTGATTGATGTTTGAGTTAAGACTGTTTGGGATTCTTGATTATTGTTGGTTAAATAACTGTTTAGGGTTCTTGGATGTACTTAGCGATGTATGTTGAGCTCTATACTGAGGTCTTCACCAGCAGTCCCTCATTGAAAGTCGTCGTCGCTCTCCACGATCAGTTTTACACTTTCTTCAATCCCCTTCTTCCACTCCTCATCCCTATTTATGCATATTTATTTCTAATCGGGCAGTTCTCCACCCATTCTTCTACTCCAGTGAACACTACTGACACCAGTCCCTGGCATCTCCCTCCCTTCAATAGTGTCTCCTTCTAGCTGCTTTCTCTCACTTAGGTATAAATTTGTTTTGAGTTTATGTGTTTTAGGATCTCTGATTTTATTTAAATTTGATTGAGTTTATTCAAGTGAGTCTAAGATGTTCACAATAGATATGGGTTTTGTATTTTTCGGGGCTTTTTTTTTTTTTTTTCTGAAATTAGTCAGAACTTAGTTTGAAAATTGTTTATTACTCATATTTGGTATATTTGGTTGCTATTTTTCTTTCTTTTAAAAGTTATTCCCTCTGATTGTTTATAAGTTTTTCAAAACTTGAGAGTAACTCTAAAAGAATTGTTTTTATATGTCTTACTGAGAGTTAATATAACTTTTTAAAATTTCTTTAATTTTTTGGTTATGGAAAAAATCAACTCTTATTTTTTAGAAGAACTCCTAATGAAATCAAACAGAAGACTAGACCCTGAAAGTTGAAACTGCTATGAAGAAACTGAAGAGGGGTGAATTCAAATCCTATTTCTTACCGAAAGTGCTCATTTCATTTTGGTGTTTGTTGCGTATCAACATGAGTAATGGTGCAATGCACCACAAAGTAATCAAATGTCTTTTTTTACACAACATGTTACTTATTTATCTATATAAAAAAAAAGGATAATTGGCATACTTCATTATTTTTTGCAGCAAGCTCTAACTTTGGTATTTGTTGAGACAATGAAGGGGTCTAATTCTCTAGAACATTGGTTATACACCAATGGATTTCAGGCTACTATTATTCATGGTGGCAGATCACAACATGTGAGTATAATGGATCGTTGAGATTTTTGATTTCTTTCTTGAATTGAGATTTTGTTTTCTTACTACTCATGGGTAAAAGCTATATTTTAGGTTCAACCGTTTTTCTCAAGGCTTTATTTCTTTATTTTAATGTGTATTAGTTCTTAAATGATTAATATCGGTAGTAAGAAGAAACTCCTCCTGTGTGACACTGATTATTCCCTTTTGCATAGTTGGTGTGCATATTTATGTTACTCTAGCAGTCGTGTCATATGCTATGTGGACATAAATATTCCTTTTGTCCAACTTTTTATTGATCCATTTTGTACTATTGTTGTCTTTGTTAATATGATTTTAAGAAATATCTCATAATTGCAGGTCATGATCGGTGTGCTTAGTAGTTAGATGTTATCAATCAGACTTGGAGTCCCATGTTTGGTATACAGTTCTTCTTAATATGATTTTAAGAAATATCTCATAATATACGGAGATTTGTTAGAATAATGTTGTTGAAATTGGGGTATTAACTACTCTCTTTTCTCTATATTAGATCTGGTGAATGTGTTTGTTGTTCTTCCTCCTCTTTCACTTAATTGGCTGATGTTTTTGGACCAGTTTTTAAGATGTCAATAGGCACGGCACCCGGGCATTTGTGATGATCTAGACCAGAGGAATGCTTATGAATGTTTCAAGGGAGGTTGACTGTCGTAGGATGCGTCTGTTTGACGTTGTTAACCAATACCCTGCAATATTCGCTGATGCTACATCAGGGAGTGAAGAAAACTATGATGGTGGCCTTCTCTTTAGCTGGACCATGCATCAGATTTCATCTTACCTTAGAACTCTTAAAGTTATGATGGTGAGAGCTTTTATTGTTTGTTGCTTTATAATCTTATATTGGAACTCTTTGTGGGAGATAAAGAATATCTATTTGTTGTTCTATACCATGTAATATTTGCGTGTGATTGGCATGGCTCTGTGCAAGACAGGAATTGTGAAAAGACAATGAAGTAATTGGTGGCATATCCTATCAATGAATGAGATGGTTGGTTTCAATTTTTTTTATTTTTTTTAAGTTTTATGATTGCATTGTTTTATTTTATTTTTTATTTTTTGTTTTTTAACTCACTTACATTAGTTATTTTCTGCCATTACAGATTACAGGGCAACCTAGTGTATTGTATTATGCTTCGGTAATACTTTAGGGACACCCAATAAATTTTGTCAAATACTACTTCCTCCGTCTCAAGTTGAATGTTCAATTTTTTATTTTTTTTTCAAGTTCCTCTTGAGCAAATGCATTTTTCAAAATTTTTTGACATTCATTTTGAGACGGACGAAGTATGAGTTTTGAGGTTATATCAATGAGTACAAGTTGATTGAGAGCATTCAGATGCTACAAAAGGGTGTCCATACTTCTTGGGGTGTTGAAGGTGGATTCTTGAGGGGCATCTCTCTCTCAGTCTCATTCTCCAGTCTCCACCAGTTATTTGTTAATGAAAACTAGAATTATGCATTTAAATATTTTTGACATGTTTATTTCATCTTTTTATAGTGGTATGAGAGCTTTTCGGATCCATCGTGGTGGGAATAATACCAAGAAGGCCTTCAACAACTTCAAATGGATTACCGTTTAGGTAATTTACTTTACAACTTGTCGATAGAGTAGAAATGAATTCATATTTTAGATTTTTTTAATACAAACATCAATTGTTATTAATAGTGCCCGAAGCAACATCAACATGATGGAATTCATTGTGGCCACTATGTTGGATGCTACATTCAGAGTATATTGCTCGTTGGTGAAATAAGTATCCCTAACTATGTAAGTAAATCGCTCATATTCATCTTTCACTTCTTGTTATAGAAAGAAAACATCTTTTATGTCCAAAAGAGAAGGCCCAAAGGAAATTGATGTCTCTTCAGAACAGTCCAGAATTTGGGACGGGTTTGAACAATAAACTATTTTTACTCGGATATAATTGGGCTGGTTGGGACACAGAGATTTGAATCCCTATGAGTCTAGTTTCTAATGGTCCAAACGAGGAGGTATTTGGAATTTTCTAGAGCAAGTTATGCCCTTTTTTCTGGAAGGTGGCAGTTTCATACGAAAATCTGCAAGTCCAGAATTTGGGATGGGTTTGAACAATAAATTGTTTTTACTCGGATATAATTAGGCTGGCTGGGGCACATAGATTTGAATCCCTATGATTCTAGTTTCTAATGGTCCAAACGGGGAGGTATTTGAAATTTTCTAGAGCAATTTATGCCCTTTTTTCTGGAAGGTGGCAGTTTCATACGAAAATCTGCAAGTCCAGAATTTGGGATGGGTTTGAACAATAAACTGTTTTTACTCAGATATAATTGTTCTGGTTGGGACGCATAGATTTGAAGCCCTATGAGTCTAGTTTCTAATGGTCCAAACGGGGAGGTATTTGGAATTTTCTAGAGAAAGTTATGCCCTTTTTTTCTGGAAGGTGGCAGTTTCATACGAAAATCTGCAAGTTCATGAATTTGGAGGTTCTTGTATACTGTTGTTTGATACATGTAGGAGGATGAAGTTTTTGATTTTGATTGCATACTGTTGTATACTGTTGTTTCATACGAAAATCTGCAAGTTATGCCCTTTATTCATGTCGTGTTGTAGGTAGCAGAGGAGATTGAATACTGTTGTTTGATACATAGGGAGTACATGTCTTGTATTCTTTGTAGTTTCTAATACATGTCTTGTTTTTTTTTTTTTTTTTTTTTTTTTTTTTTTGTACAGTTTGTCCATACAAGTCGAATTTTATCCTTCGAGCAAAATGCAGATTTTTCAGTATAATTGGGCAGGATACTTGTATAACCGATTTATTAAGGCGAAGCTGGCACCGAAGTAGAAAATAGGTATTACAAATTTAAGTATTTTAGTTCTAGCTATTGTATGATCGAGAACAACGATCTTCAAATCTTGTTACTTCTAACTATTGTGGATGATTGTAAATATTATTATTGGTGTATGCAATCAAAGGTTGATGGTTATTGTTGAATGAAATGTTGGCTAGTTCGTATTAATTTTTTTTATTCCATTTTTTGGTACTAAATTATATAATATACAATATGTGCAGTTTTAAAAAAATGACATATACTTGCATAGCGCTTTTTATGCGCTATCCAAGTATTACACTAAAAAAAGTGATCTTCCTTCGATAGCGTTTCACATGCGCTATGTAAGTTGGATTATTTTTTTTAAATTTGGAACTTCAATAGCGCATATTACGCGCTATGCAAGTTGGTTTCTGACAATTAAAAAACACTCTACGACAGCGCTTCTGGATGCGCTAAGCTAGTTTACGCTATTGTAGATCACTCTCTAAGATAGCGCATATGAAGCGCTATGCAAGCTTACATAGCGGTCGCTTGTATAGCGCTTTTATGCCCTATCTAAGTCTTAAAAAAACGCTGTCTAAGCCTAAATCTGTACTAGTGCTAGCTTTGTAAGTATGCACCTTCCCATCTATGTCAGTCTTCTTCTTGAAGACCCATTTGCATCCTATGGTTTTTACACCTTCGGGTGCATCAATCAAGTTCCAAACTTGATTATCATGCATGGATTGTAATTCGGATTCCATGGCTCCAAGCCACTTGTCCGAATCAGGAGATGAATCGCCTCTTGGTAGGAAGTTGGTTCATCATTCTTAATGATCTCCACTTCATTACTATCCGTTACGAGAAATCCATATCTCTCGGGTTCAGATCGTAACCTATCAGATCTGCGAGTTACTTGTGTATCTTGAACGGGTTCCAGAACTCCTTGTGGGACTCGTTATTGTTCCACTATTGGTTCAATGTCATTTTCGGGTACTCGAACCTCTTCGAGATTTACTTTACTCCCACTGATTTCTTTTGAGAGAAACTCTTTCTCTAGAAAGACACCAGTTCGGGCAACAAACACTTTGTTGTCCATTCGGTTGTAAAAGTAATATCCTTTAGTTTCCTTAGGATATCCCACAAAAATACATTTATTAGATTTGTGTGCAAGTTTGTCGGAGACAAGTCTTTTGACAAAAACTTCACAACCCCAAATCTTCATGAAAGAAAAACTAGGTTTCTTTCCGCTCCATATCTCATATAGAGTCTTTTGAACCGATTTACTTGGAACTCCATTTAGAGTGAAAGCGGCGGTTTCTAGTGCATAACTCCAAAAGGATATTGGAAGATCAACTTGACTCATCATTGATCGAACCATGTCTACCAAAGTTCGATTCCTCCTCTCGGACACACCATTCCATTGTGGTGTTCCGGGTTAAGTCAATTGTGAAACTATTCCACAATTCTTTAGATGATAATCAAATTATTGGCTTAAGTATTCCCCACCTCGATCTGATTGAAGTGCCTTAATGTTTTTGTTGTTTTTCTACTTCATTTTGAAATATTCTAAATATCTCAAACGCTTCACTTTTATTTTTCATTAGGTAAACATACCCAAATCTACTAAAATCGTCAGTGAATGTTATGAAGTATTGAAATCCTCCCCTAGCATTTCTACTTAGTGGTCCGCATACATCGGAATGTATTAAGCTCAATAAGTCGCTTGCCCTTTCACCCAACTTGGTAAAATGTGTCTTGGTCATTTTCCAAGAAGACACGACTTGTAAGTGTCATATGACTCAAGATCACATGAACCCAAAAGACCGTCCCCATGGAGTTTTGAGATACGCTTCTCATTAATATGACTAAGACGTCAATGCCACAAATAAGTATGATTTACATCATTAGGTTTAGATTTCTTATTTATATGATAGACATTCTCATTATTTTCATTCTTGACAACAAAGACATAAAGGCCATTAAATGAATTTGCAATACCATAAATCATATCATTTAAATAAATAGAAAATCTCTTATTCTCAATAAGAAACTTAAAACCTTCATTATCCAAACAAGAGATTGAAATAATATTCCTACTTAAATCCGGTACATAATAACAATTGTTCAAAACAAGTATTAAACCGGAAGGTAAAGTAACTTCATAAGTTCCTACAGCTAATGCAGAAACTCTTGCTCCATTTCCCACACGTAGGTCCACTTCACCATTTTTAAGTAGCCTCCTATTCTTTAGTCCCTTCACATTTAAACAAATGTGAGAACCACATCCGGTATCCAATACCCAGGAACTAGTGGTAGAAAGGAGAATATCTATCATATAGATACCTGAAGTCGACGCAGTCCCACTGCTCTTCTTCTTCTTTTTCTCTTCCATAAAAGCCTTGCAATTACGTTTCCAATGACCAATTTCTTGACAATGGAAACAAATTGCATCCTTTTGTGCATCGGGTTTTGCAACTTTAGCCTTGGCAACCTTCGCCCCACCATTTCCTTTGGCACTTGGCCTTTTTCCATCATGAACCATTAGCACTAGAGAACCTTTCTCCACTATCTTCTTCTCCGCAGTTTTTAGCATATTATGCAACTCGGAGAGATTCTTATCCATTCCATGCATGTTATAGTTCATCACAAAGTGATTATAACTTTTAGGCAATAAATTAAGAAAGAGATCTGTGGCTAGCTCCAATGAAATCGGATAGCCAAGTGTCTCAAGATGCTCCACGAAGCCTTTCATCTTAAGCATTTGAGGTCCAACTTGTTGCCCTTCACTCATTTTGCATGAAGTGAATGCAACAATGGTGTCAAACCTCTCTTGCCTAGCTTGCTCTTGAAACATGCCTTTCAACTCCACGCCTATCTCATAGGCTTCCAAATGTTCCAAACTTTGTTGGAGTTTTGAGCACATGGTCGCGAGCATGAGAAAATTCACATCCCTAGAATCATTCTTATGTTTCTTGTGATTGTCTCTTTTAGCCCTAGGGGCATTGGCTTCGGGTTCTTCAGGAATAGGCCCATCAAGAATGTACAATTTATCTTCTTGCCTTAGAACAATTCTTAGGCTTCGGATCCAATACATGAAGTTTGTACCATTCTCTTGAAGTTTATCCTTCTCAAGGATCGATCGCAACGAAATTGATTGAGTGTTAGTTGTCATTATCTACAATTATGCAAAATTTCCAAAATTTTATAAGTACCAATTTCATTAAAGAGATAAATAATGTATTTTTCCAAAACTTACTCCCACTAAATTATATAACCTTCTTATACAACATTTGTATTGTCGCGACCCCGGACCCCGCGGGCCCGAGACCGCGATCTGGACGTCGACTCTAAAACCAAAACTGTGAAATACCGAAGATAAAAATTCCATTTGATACCAAAAGGTAATAACACAACGTTTTGAAAATCAACTTGAAAAACAAGGTAAAACTAGTATAAACTCCATAAGCTTATACACCAAAGTTACAAAATACACAAATCCTAATGACGTCAATGTTTGGTACAAATATCCCAAAAGGTTACACATTTATATAATGTAAACCAACCTATAACAACTTCCCCAAAAGAATATATCCACACTCGACGTCCTCTTTCTCGTGATCAGCGAGACTAATCCTTAGCACCTGGGGGGGTTAAGGAAAAACAAAGATAAAAGAAAAGGGGGTGAGATAAATCTCAATAAGTTACTAATGCAACTACATGACATGCTGCGATGCAAGAAGCAATAAGCGATAATAAATATCACATAGCATATAGCAGTTATCACATAACAGATAGCAGCGGAAATAAACACATAACAAAGGATATAGCCAAGGTTTTCCAAACCGGTACATCCAAATAAAGGATCGCTGCGCAGCTTCAATAATCAACAAATCATCATCTTCATAATAGCATGAAAGCCGAAGAGAAAACCCCGGTACCGGAACCAATAACCATAATAGTGTCACAAAGGACAAGGACCATGAGACAAAGTCATGCCCGGTAGCTAGATACATTCACAGAGGAACGCTAACTTGACTTTTCCAAAGCCAATCTGGAAAAGGGTAAGGAAGGGGGCAAAACAATGGTCAACATTATAATGAACTTGGCTTTGCTATTATAATCTTTCCCATCGCCCAATGCAACAAATATGCCAGCTGGGCTTCCAAATAAATGCTAAGTAATAATAATTTAGCATGAATAAACACTTAAGGTTCCAAAGTAGGGAACGAATCCAAATAAATTACCACAAAGGTAAACCAATACAAACCGCACATCAAAGATGAACCACATTCCCAAAATGATACTTAATCAAATTCCATATCGTATTTATTCACAAAAGAATCAAATCCAAGCAATAAAGTGTTCCACGGTTATCTTAAGTTAATTAGAAGGATTAAACCTAAACTAGTTAAGCCATTTAGTTTAAACAAGCAAAAAGGGCAATTTTCCAAGCAGGAGGGCGGGCGGGCGCCTGGGCATAGGCAGGCGGGCGCCTGTTTGGCCAGAAGGTTTGGGTCGTTGAAAAAGGGGGTGCAGGCGGGCGCTCGGGTCAAGGCGGGCGGGCGCCTGGTCTGGATTACAGCCGGGAAAACAGAGCTGGGTTCCCTAAGTTCTTACCCAATTCTCACCACACTCAAAATCAAGCATAATCAATCTCCCCCCAAGCATAAATATGAACCACAACAACTTATAACTAGGATGAGGACCTAGATAACATCATTTATCAACCAAGATCAAGGTTTAATCCCAACTTTCATCAAATCACCATTTTCAATCAAAACTCAAAATAAATTCCAAACAAATTCAAAACCCAACCAAACTTCAAATATAACACATCAAACATTATCTAAACATGATATGAACATTTTAGCATCAAAATGGGGGAAAAGTAACTTACTTGATAAATCTCAAAGTTGACGGAATTCAATTCTTTTTGGTCCTACGCGATCCTATCGATGATCTAAACAAGGTTCACGTTTTAAGAAATGAGAGAAGATGAGAGGAAGAGGAAGAAAATGAGGAGAGAAGGAAGAGGAAGAAAAACTTACCAATGGAGGAGAGAGAGAGTGAGTTTGCTGGGAGATGATGGAGGGAGGTGGAGTGTATGAGGGAGAAGGAGGTGTAGGGAGAGGGTAGGAGTATGATTTAAAAACTTACACATTGACCCCCTCCTCTAATACTACCCAACTCAATACTCTCCACTAACAACTAAGACCCAACAATACTACACTAACCCAAACGACTCAATTAAAATGCTAGGCATAAATATTATAACACATAAATTGCACACATAATTATTTAAATAAATAATAATTTAAATAAATAAATAAGCAAATAATTAAATAATAATCATTTAATTACTAATAAAATAGAGCCTAGATTTCGGGTCGTGACATGTATAATATAATTTAAATGGGCTATGATCCAACTTTAAATTAATTTCAAGTCCGCTTTGACGTGACCGCTCAAAATCAAATTAATTAGGTAGACAACTCTTGTCAATCATATCATATATGACTCTTAGATCTTTTATGAGATTATTTAAGAAATCCAATTTCAAAAAGCATGTTTTATTCTCATCTTTGCCTTAGTCCCAAAACTGTTTTGACGCCTAATTAAGTTCAACCATTTTAAACACATAGGAAACTCTTATTCACTCATCTTGCTCATATATGAATAAAATCAATGCACCTCGCTTTGGCGAGCCCACATAAAATTACTCATGTACTTACAAGTATTTTAATCATGGAATGACATATAGACTTAAAATTTCAAAGAAGGTTCATCACATATAGCATATGACACATTTATGAGCACATAACATGTCAAGCATCAAGTTTAGCCACTAAATTAATCTCCATTAATTTAAGCATAATATTTATGTGTCATTAGTTTCTCTATAATTATGAGGATGGGACTCTTTGAACTTTGGTTATCATCGACAACAACAAGTGCAGTCGAACTAAGCCATAGGCAACCACAATTCCGCACTAATTCAAAAAACCAAGAAAGTAGTCCTGTAGACACCCCGCCTTGGACCGCTCACCCCGATTGCACGGTTGATTTTGTGTTTCTCCCTCTTTTAAGTGTTTTTTGTCAGTTTATGTTACTTCCGTTAAGTTCCTGACTGACCCCGTTAAGTCCAGGGACTAAACTGAATAGCAGGGCTAACTTTCCAGTCCATTCTGTCAAAAAAGCCATCCTTGAGTCGCGCGCCTCCGACCATAGGATCCAGAAGCGCGCGCCTTCCACACCCAAGGTGGGAAGCGCGCGCCTCTGGGCGTCAGTTACATATTTCTGTCCAAGAATCTCTCCCCTGCTCATTTTTACATGATTTTACCCGGGAAAGATTTCTTGGTGACTGAGTTTTGGCACCAAAAACTTGTGTTTTACAACTATATAAACCCCTCTTCTCCACCATTGGAAAGAGGACTCTTTTTGGTAGAAAGAAAACTATACACAAAAATATTCAAGGCATTTCAAAGGCAATTTCTCAAGAAATATTTGAAGTCACATTGAAGAATAGGTAAAAGATGTCACGACCCCGAACCCCGCGGGCCCGAGACCGCGATCTGGACGTCGACTTAAACAATAGACTCTAAAATAATGGAGATAAAAATTTCCTTTTATACCCAAAAGATGATAACACAAGGTTTTGTAAATCAACTTGAACAACAAAGTAAAACTAGTATAAACTCCATAAGCTTATACACCAAAGTTACAAAATACACAAATCCTAGTGACGTCAATGTTTGGTACAAATATCCCAAAAGGTTACACATTTATATAATGTAAACCAACCTATAACAACTTTCCCCAAAAGAATGTATCCACACTCGACGTCCTTTTTCTCGTGATCAGCGAGACTAATCCTTAGCACCTGGGGGGGGGGGTTAAGGAAAAATAAAGATAAAAGAAAGGGGGTGAGATAAATCTCAATAAGTTACTAATGCAACTACACGACATGCTATGATGCAAGAAGCAATAAGCGAGAATAAATATCACATAGCACATAGCATTTATCACATAACAGATAGCAGCAGAAATAAACACATAACAAAGGATATAGCCAAGGTTTTCCAAACCGGTACATCCAAATAAAGGATCGCTGCGCAGCTTCAATAATCAACAAATCACATCTTCATAATAGCATGAAAGCTGAAGAGAAATCTCCAGTACCGGAACCAATAACCAAATGAAGTGTCACAAGGGACGGGAGACATGCCACAAAGTCATGCTCCAAGTAAAAATAGTCCCATGTCTCGATTCACGAGGAGACCAATCTCGAATATCCTCAAGCATTTTCCACTCACGGACCATCATCGAAGCCACATAAGATTTCCTACTAATCGCATCGGCTACCACATTCGCCTTTCCCGGGTGATAAGAAATCGTACAATCATAATCCTTCAATAATTCCATCCATCGGCGTTGCCTATTATTCAACTCTTTCTGGGAGAAAAGGTATTTCAAACTCTTGTGATCCGTAAAAATCTCAAACTTCGCCCCATAAAGGTAGTGTTTCCATTTCTGCAACGCAAATACTATCGCAGCCAACTCCATATCATGAGTGGGGTAATTCTGTTCACTAAGGGTCAACTTCCTCGAAGCATAAGCAATTACTTTCCCATTCTGCATCAAAACACAACCCAAACCCTATTTCGAAGCATCACTGTAAATTACAAGGCCATCGCTCCCATTAGGCAAAGTCAAGATCGGTGCGGTAGTCAACCTCTTCTTCAATTCCTCGAAACTCTTGTCACATTTCTCGGTCCACACAAACGGGACATTCTTCCGGGTCAACGGAGTAGCAATCCTCGAAAACCCCTCAATAAATCTTCTGTAATAACCGGCTAAACCCAGAAAACTTCTGATCTCGGTCACTGACTCGGGTCTCTTCCAATCCACTATAGTTTCAATCTTCGACGGGTCCACAGAAATCCCGTCTTTAGAAATCACATGACCCAGAAATGACACCTTCTCGAGCCAAAATTCGTATTTACTGAACTTCGCAAATAATTTCTCCCGCGCAAGAACGGATAAAACTGTCCTCAAGTGCTGCTCGTGCTCCTCTCGAGATTTAGAGTAGACGAGTATATCATCAATAAAGACCACCACGAACGAATCAAGATAAGTATGGAAAACTCGGTTCATCAAATCCATAAACACTGCCGGCGCGTTCGTCAACCCAAACGGCATAACCAAGAATTCATAATGACCATACCGAGTGCGAAAGGCAGTCTTCGGAATATCCTCCGATCGAACCTTCAACTGATGGTACCCACTCCTCAAATCAAGTTTAGAGAAAACCACGGACCCTTGAAGCTGATCAAATAAATCGTCAATATGGGGTAGAGGATACTTGTTCTTCACCGTAACCTGATTCAACTTCCGGTAATCGATACACAATCTCAGCGAACCATCTTTCTTCCGCACAAATAAAACCGGTGCTCCCCACGGGGAAACACTAGGGCGTATAAACCCTCGATCCAGTAACTCTTGCAATTGAACTTTTAATTCCTTCAACTCTGCGGGAGCTAACCTATAAGGTGCCTTTGAAATCGGAGCTGTACCCGGCAAAAGGTCTATACAAAATTCTATCTCACGATCGGGAGGCATATCATACTCGGTAGAGAAAACATCGGGAAATTCCCGAACTACCCGAACACTATCAAAACTAGGGGATTCCTTCCTAGCATCAAGATCACTACCCAAATACCCCTCACAACCACTATGCAATAATTTTCTCGCTTTCATAAAAGAAATTAAGCGAACCTTTCTACTCAGAGGACTAGCCTCAAACACAAATTTAGGCACATCGGGAATAGAAAAAGTAACAGTTTTCTTACGGCAATCAACGGAAGCATGAAACTTGCTTAACCAATCCATACCCAAAATGACATCAAAGTCTTGGATAGGAAGAACTACCAAATCCTCACAAAGGACACGACCAAAAATAACCACATCACAAGCACGAAAGACTCGATCAGAAATCAAGCATTCTCCTATAGGGGTCGACACCTTTAGCACGTACGGTAAAGACTCGAATGCAGCATTTAACATGGAAGCAAATTGCACAGAAATGTATGAATGAGATGATCCTGGATCTACTAACGCTCGTGCGCTCACATTAGACACAGAAACAATACCTCCAATAACCGAAGGATCATCGGTCGCTTGTTGTTGATTCATGGCATATATCTTTCCTTGAACTTTGGGCTTCCCGGTAGCATCCCGTTTCTGACCCTGATTAGTACCAACTCCTGACCCGGATGCTTGTCCTCTACCTCTCGGGCAATCTTTTACAAAGTGACCCATTTGACCACAATTGGTGCACCTTCCCTGCTTCTTCCAACACCGGTCCTCAGAATGACCTTCCTTTTGACAATACGAACAAAGCCTCCTAATTTGGTTCCCTTGGTTCCCGGAAGTGGTACCCGGGTTCCTTGGGACCGGTTGCCCTCAGGACTGAGATTGTCCCCCAAAGTTACCTCGATTATCAATCCTTGGTTGTGACTTGCTCTGCGCTCCTTGCTTACTCGGGTTGGCCACCTCGGTCTTCCTCTTATGTTCCCCAATATCTTGCTCTATAAGATAGGCACGGTCTACCGCATCCTGAAATGTCACAATCCTCTGGGCTATAAGTTGAGTACGGATGGAGGTCTTCAATCCCCGAATGAATCTCATAGCTTTTTGTTCCTCGGTCCTCACCAAATAGTCACAATACCGGGCTAATTCTATGAACTTAGACGAGTATTGAGCTATAGACAACAAACCTTGCGCTAGGTTGAGTAGCTCGATCTCCTTTCGGTTTTGATCAACAACCAGAATGAAATGTTCCTTGAATTTACTCACAAACAACTCCCACGCATATGTTGGGTTTCGTAGTAACATGCGCAGCGGAATTAAGCATTTAAAATTTATGAAACCCAAAGCCCATAGATCCATTCATATGATTAAGTCAAATACAACATAATGAATACTAGAATACTAACCCTTGATGCCTTTGATTTTGCAACCTTGAATTCGATGGAGGCTTGAAATCTTGATCATGAACAAAGCAAGAATCACGAACTTTGAAGATGATAAGTTTCACCCTCTAGCGGTATCCACACCACGAACGAATATCAAGAACACTTGATCTTGGTTGCTAGACCAAATTATGAAACACGCTTTCACAATTGTAAGAACTATATGGAATTATGAATATTCTTGTTCTTCACTTTTGGGATCTTAGAATAAGAAAATAACCTCTCAAAACCTTATGGAGGCACTCATAATCATCTGTCTAATGGCCGCTGAAAGGATCCTTTTATAGGTCCTAATCCTTAACCCTTAAGGACTTAGGAAACCTAAATCCCGTCACCAAATTAGGCAACAAAGAATTCTGGCCGACTTGACTGGCACGGTCGTGCCCTATAATCTGGCACGGTCGTGCCATCAGGTCCGCTTGATTCCCCATATCGACAATTTTCGGCACGGTCGTGCTTGTCTTCTTGGCACGGTCGTGCCAAACATGCCGACAGGTTTTGCCTTGGTTTGGATTTATGGCACGGCCGTGCCATTTTAAGGCGCACGACCGTGCCAGAGCCAAAATCTGACATTCTTCCATAATTCCAATTTAGTCCTTTACGATTCGTTCTATTCGTGTGTGACCCTCTAGGATTACACTAAGTTGGCAATGAGTTCAAACATGAACCCATAAGATATGATTAGGTTCTAGCAAACCGTCATACCTACCCAAATAGTGTAACTAGATACAAGTTCGCATTCCTTTTAGAACATGTCATAATCCCTTTGTCCACGATGTCTTTGAACACAAGTCATGGTCAACAAGTCAACTTGTTTTGTTCAAAACTTTTCTCGATCCCGAATATGTTGATAATCTAAATGACATTGATCCAATCAATCCATTTGGGTTTGGCCAATCATTTCACCAACATCATTCCTTCGAGGGGCCCAAGCTTGACATCTCTCCGAAGAGGGACAAATCCATTTGGCTTATTATTCTTCCCTACATGAATCCAATCATGCCAATCATACCCTTTATAACTACCGTGTTAAGGTAGCGTTTGAATATGTCAAACATAATGTTCATCAAGTGGAAGACTATAATAACTTCATGTCTAAGGATTCAAATGACATAACTAATATGAGATTTATATATGACATCGACCATGACATAAATTTCATACCGCGGGTCATGTCCAGTACCTTGTTCCAAACAAGTACCCATAAATCTAACATGATCATCCCATGATCATTTAGCCTTTATACTAGTACTTAACAAGCTCTAGGGATTGAGATTATTATAAGCAAACACGAGCCACAATAATAATCCTATTATCTCTTTATTATCATGATAACTTACAACGTTCAACAAACGTGCCTAGGGCACCAACACCAACAGCATACACCGTGTGAGTATCATCCCAACTAGCTTTAACACCCTTCCACCAATGCTCGGCGGCTCCCACAAGTTTATAAGCCGCAAACCGGACCCTATCCTCGTCCGTGCAACCAAATACCTCATAAATCTTCTCCATCGACTCAATCCACAACTCAGCTTTCCGAACATCGGGTTCCCCATTGAATTCAACCGGTTTCAACTTCAGAAATTGCTCCAATCCATAGCGGGGTGGTGCTTGTTCTACCCTCGGACCTTGATCATGTATGGCCTTCATGGCCGCCTCGAACATGCCTTGAAACATGGCATGGGCTTCTTCCCTTGTATCATTCTAATTTGCATTACCGGTACTACCTTCACCACTCCTTCTACGAACCATTGTAAACAAGTACCTGCATAAAACATCAACCGTTAATCACGCCGCACACTACTACCCTCCTAGGTCATACTAGTCCACCTAGACTTATACTTAGAGCCAAACCGTAGCTCTGATACCAACTGTCACGACCCCGAACCCCGCGGGCCCAAGACCGCGATCTCGACGTCGACTTAAACAAAAGACTCTAAAATAATGGAGATAAAAATTTCCTTTTATTCCCAAAAGATGATAACACAAGGTTTTGTAAATCAACTTGAACAACAAAGTAAAACTAGTATAAACTCCATAAGCTTATACACCAAAGTTACAAAATACACAAATCCTAGTGACGTCAATGTTTGGTACAAATATCCCAAAAGGTTACACATTTATATAATGTAAACCAACCTATAACAACTTTCCCCAAAAGAATGTATCCACACTCGACGTCCTCTTTCTCGTGATCAGCGAGACTAATCTTTAGCACCTGGGGGGGGGGTTAAGGAAAAACAAAGATAAAAGAAAGGGGGTGAGATAAATCTCAATAAGTTACTAATGAAACTACATGACATGCTATGATGAAAGAAGCAATAAGCGAGAATAAATATCACATAGCACATAGAATTTATCACATAACAGATAGCAGCGGAAATAAACACATAACAAAGGATATAGCCAAGGTTTTCCAAACCGGTACATCCAAATAAAGGATCGCTGTGCAGCTTCAATAATCAACAAATCACATCTTCATAATAGCATGAAAGCTGAAGAGAAATCCCCGGTACCGGAACCAATAACCAAATGAAGTGTCACAAGGGACGGGAGACATGCCACAAAGTCATGCTCCAAGTAAAGCTAAAATGCACACAAAGGAGCTAGCTCTTCTCACATCCAAGGCCAATCTGGAGGAGGGTAATAATGGGGCAAAACAATGGTCAACATCACAATGGACTTGGCCGTGCCATCATAATGTTTCGCATCCCCCAAACACACACAAAATACCAGCTGGACTTTCAAATAAATGCTAAGTAATAAATACTAGCTTAAATAAACAACTTAAGGTTCCAAGGTAGGGAACCAATCCAAATAAATTACCACAAAGATAAACCAATACAAACCACACATCAAAGATGAACCACATTCCCAAAACGGTACTTAAATAAATTTCATAACATATTTATTCACAAAAGAATCAATTCCACTTAAATAAGTGTTCCACGGTGTTATCTTAAGTTAATTAGAAGAAGGCATCCTAAACTAGTTAAGCCATTTAGTTAAAACAAGCAAAAAGGACAAAATCCTGGAACAGTGAGCGGGCGGGCGCCTGGCCTGGGGCGGGCGGGCGCTTGTTTGGCCAGAAGGTCAGGCGCTGGAAAAGGGATTGCAGGCGGGCGCCTGGGCAAGGGCAGGCGGGCGCCTGGTCTACGCATTGGCCAAGAACTGAGCTGGGTAAATGCCATTTTCGACCAAAACACAATCCTTCACTTAAGTTATCAAAATCAAAGCTTCCCAATACATTTCTAAAGCTCCTAAACAACATCCAACCTAAAGGGAACTTAAATAACACCCTTTAATCACCCAAACCAACACCAAATCCCCACATTCAAGATTTCACCATTTTTACCCAAAAACTCAAATAAATTCAAAATAAATTCTAAACTCAACCAAACATCAAATATAACACATCAAGCATTATATAAACATGATATGAACATTTTAGCATAAAAATGGGGGAAAAGTAACTTACTCGAAAATTCTCAAAGATGACGGAATTCAATTCTTTTTGGTTCTACGCGATCCTATCGACGATCTAAACACATTTCACGTTTTAAGAAATGAGAGATTATGAGAGGAAGAGGAAGAAAATGAAGAGAGAAGATAGAGAAGACTTACCCCTTTCTTTGGCTAGGAAGAGAGAGAAATGGGCTGGGAAGGGATGGAGAGAGAGTGAGGGAGAAGGTGAGGGAGGTGAGGGAGAAGAGAGGGAGTAGGGAAATTATTCAAAATGTTACACTCGGGCCCCTTCCCCAACTACTAACACAATACCACACTCCCAACTAACAATTAAGACCCTACAATACTACACTAACCCAAATGATCCAAATAAAATGCTTAAGCATAAATATTATAACACATAAAATGCACGCATAAATATTTAAATAAATAATAGCTTAAATAAATAAATAAGCAAATAAATAAATAATAATTATTTATTACTAATAAAATAGAGCCTAGATTTCGGGTCGTGACAAAAGACCATTCTCTTCCCTCTTCCATACTTCATCTTTTTTCCTTCTCTTTTTATTTCATCAAAAGTGAAATCACCCAAACATTTTGGGACATGACACCAAATATTACTTCACTTCATTGAAGTTAGTCAAGGAGTTATCTCCCTACATTCTAAAACCCCCCCTTTTTTTTAACCCCCTTTATCATCATCGAAGAATAGGAAGAACATTTTGATTATGTAGATTTTGAACAAGCAAAACCAACATTAGTTGGGCGAGATGGGTGTTTAAGTACTTCCCATCTCGTAACCTAACCCCCGAACCTCATAAACAAGAATCTCTGTTTTCGTAAATCAAACTTAGGCTACACATTAGGTTTTTCTTATGTTCCTCTAAAACATAGGTGGCGACTCTAAAACAAGTTAGACAACCTAGGATAATTCACCGCTCTAGCCAAGTAGTGGGCTCTCCCGGGGTATCTACAGTGGCGACTCCGCTGGGGAAGATTTAGAGGGTTAAACTTGCGTTTTTATTTTTGGTGTTCTTCATTCTGGTAAAAAAAGGTGGGAAGCGTGCGCCTCTGGCCTTCTTGGCCTAAGGCGCGCGCCTCCGACCTTCACCACCAGAATTGCCCGCCTCTCATCTATGTCCTTCAATTGCATGTTTCTGTGTTAACAAGTTTCTGCAGGGGAAAGAATTTTTATTTAGGGTCAAGTCAATCCCTTGAACCCACTGATTTGCAGGTACTGCCCAGAATCGGGCGCCTCGGCCTCTCTCGCTAGGAGGCGCGCGCCTCCCACTCTCATTGCCCAATGCACGCGCTTCTGGGAAATTTTCCCAGAAACAGAACAGTGCATAGAACAGAATGATTGACAGTGTGTGGGCACCGGGCCTGCACAGAACAATTTTTATTTTTCTGTTTATTTTATCGGTCACACGGGTGATTCGAAAGTTGTAATTATGTGCTTATTTGTTTTTCTTTTCTTTCTTTGAAAAAAAAGAATAAAAATGTTTTGTCACGTGTTAGCCCTCACACTACATGCACGAATTCCTATAAATTGCTCACTATCGAGTCGCACAAGTTTATAACCCCAAACCCGTCGAGGCCCGTCATGGGAAGTTTCAAGCTCCACCCGACCTTGACTCTTTCGAAGCGCTAAACCTCAGCCCGTGGCGTAGTTCATGACTACATGCCGGGGGTGACCTTTAAGCCTCTCATTTAGCCGAGCACAAGCCAACACAATTCTAGTTAGGGTCTAACACTCCGTGACTAAAGTCAGTTTTCATATGCCGAGATTTCCCTAAACTAATGTCTTCAAATCATACATGCCAAGTGGTTATCATGGACGAAATAAAAATCCGTCCCCAAGTGGTTATTATGGACGAAATAAATATCCGTCCCCGCATGTATGCTTTACTACATTAATTTAGTTTAATCGCGACATGTGTAGTATTCACAAGCGTGATGGAATCCGATGAGTATATGGGACCGCGAGATGGTCTATATACTAGTGTGACGATTCCATTATTTTCTTAGAAACTCAAAAGGGACCCCGTCCCTCCGACTTATATAAAAAAAAAGAGTCTTTTCTTTATGTGGTTTGAGTCGTGTGGCCACTGTATGTTCTAAGCCTCTTCATGGACCAAAAGTGTACTCAAGAATGACAAGGGCCTCTTCTGCAATATAGGTTCAATTGGTACTTACCGTGTCTACCGGGATTCAGCGAATCGGTTAGTTCGTGAAGAGATCACTCCAACAGCTTCGACAACATCAATGGCCGGTGGCTCTAACACCGACAACACCATGAATCTCGAGCAACTCTCAACCATGGTCCAACTTCTCCAAGAACAAGTCTCAACTCTTAATAAGGAGGCTCAAAGAAAAGATGACATTTGGCAATCCCACCTCGACAACCAAAGGGAGGCCCACGAGGAAATGGAGCTAATGAAAGAAAAGCTCACCAAGCTCGCCAAAGGTAAAAACAAGAAAGACAATGACGAGTCCGAATGGACTGAGGGTTTGTTTGAGAGCCCCTATGTCAGTGCCCGCACCAAGAAGATGGGCGAACCAAGCACCGAGAACAATGAGCCCAAGATGGTTGATTCAATCATAGCCTACATAGATCAACGCTTCAACGGTCTCAACTTGGGGAAAGGCTCCGATACAAGCCTCTATCAGTCATCCGTTCTCATGAACACAATGGCTTCCCTCCCCGACAAGTTCAAGATGCCCAACATCAGCAAGTTCAAGGGAAACTCTTGTCCCATGGCACCCATCGGGACTTACATTTGGGCTATGGTACCGAAGAAAGTCTCACCCAAGGTTATGGCACAATGTTTCCCTCTTACTCTCGAGGGGGCGGCAAAGGATTGGTATGCTACTCTCCCGCTCACAGTCTGTCTTGATTGGGATGCCGCCATGCTTGCCTTCAAGAGTCAATAGCAAGGCAACACCACCCACCGGCCAACCAAGAAAGAGCTTGAAGACACCACTCAAAGGGACAACGAGTCCTTCATTGACTTCACGAGAAGGTGGAATGACAAGCTTGCTGAGATTGTCGAGAGGCCTAACACCAAAGAGCAAATGGACATCTTTCTTAAGTGTCTAAAGATTGATCTCCGCACCCACCTAAGTGGGGCTTGGTATGCCAATTTCTCTCAAATGTATGAGGCGGGGATCCGAATGGATGAGTTGCTTAGGGAAATCAAGAAAAGTGCTCCTACCCTCCGTTACAAGGCTGCCTCTAGCTCCTCAAAAGAGGATTTAATTAATGCCGTCACTACCGACAAGGGGAATTACAAAAAGGTTCCTCCACCCCAAGGCAAGAAGTCTCGAAATGACCGTGTCTACACACCTCTCCAAGGCATGACTCAAATCTAGGCCTTCGAAGTCCTTAAAGCAAAGGGGCAAGTCACACCCATACAAGGGTACCAACCCAAGACGGTCAATGCCAATCATGCTCATCACAAGTATTGTGGCTACCACCAATATAGTGGCCACACCACCGAGGAATGCTTCGTTCTCCGCAATGTCATCCAAGATCTCATAGACAAGAAGGAATTCATAGTTCCTAATGAGGGTGGTGTCAATGTAATAGAGATAGGAGAATTTGAGGAGACCACTCATTCAATCCTGTAGACACCCCGCCTTGGACCTCTCACCCCGATTGCATACATAGTATTTTTATTTAACTTGATTTGTTAATTTCTGTTATTTCCGTTAAGTTCCTAACTGATTCCGTTAGTTTTTACTAAACTGCATAACAGAGTTAACTTTTAGAGTCATTTCTGTCATTCTGTCGTTTTAGTCCGTGGGCGCTTCCGGCACCGTCAATGGGTCGCGCGCGCGTTTGGTCCAATAGGCCGGACCCGCGCGCTTCCCGTTTTGGCAGTAACGGATAGCACCATTTTTCCCTCCCTTTTCTTATTTAGAAAATCTCTTCTTGATCACAAACACCTCCTTTTTACATCCACATTCATTCTCTCTTATTTTATAACTCCCAAATTCTTTATTCTAGCCATTCTTCATAAAAACAAAATATTCTTTTTTATTATTATTTGATTTTCTCTTTATTATTTTATTTATCTTATTTGTGATTAGTCAATTCCATCTCACATGGATTGACCAATTTCCCTCCAAACTTTTCCTCCAAAACCACCTTCTTCTACCTTAGAAAGGGACCTTGGACCTCATTTTTAGACTTGAATTTTCTCTATACACACACTATACACAATTCTCTACACAAATTCTCCCAACAAGAGTTCTTCGTAACAAGACTCTACATAAAATTGTTCTACAACAATTTCTCCACAACAAAACACCATTTTCAAGTCCACGTTTGAAGTCCTCTTCTTAAGGTACAACTTCACTTTTCTTCTATTTTCTTCTTCTTAAATGTATGCAATCTCCATAAAAAGGGATACAACCAAAAGGTCACTTCACTATTGAAGTTTGGTCAAGGTTACATCCCAACATTTTAATTCCACTTTATTTTACATTCTCATTTCTTAATGTAATTACCTAGTGATAATTCGACATGTAATCTTTAGCATAAATCAATAAATAAACAATTCTTCTTTATTCTTCCTCTATAAATTTCCCCTTTCTTTTCATTATAATTGTTAGCACATTTCTCTTATCATTAAATTGAAGAACATTTAGCATTAGAACACCAAAAGTAGCAAGACCCGCGTAAGCGGGGCGGAGTGGGTGTTTAAGTACTTCCCACTCCGTCACCTAACCCCCGAACCCATCTTTTCCCGAATCTATGGTTTTGTATATAAAATTGGCTTTTTTAGGTTTTTCTTATGTTCCTCTAAAACATAGGTGGTGACTCTTAAAATCAAGAAGACATCCTAGTTTAATTTGCGCGCTCTAGCCAAGCTGTGGTCCCCCGGGGTATCTACAGTGGCGACTCTGCTGGAGACATAGAGGGTTAAACTTTCATTTTCTACTTTTGGTGTTCTTTTATTTTATTTTCTGGGCATTCTGGTAAAAAGGGTAGGAAGCGCGCGCCTCTGGCCTTCTTGGCCTAAAGCGCGCGCGTCCGACCCTAATTACCAGAATCGCCCGCCTCCCATATTGTCCTTCAATTCCATGTTTCTGTGCTAACAATGTCTGTAGGGGAAAAGTTCTATAATTTAGGGTCAAGGCAATCCCTTGAACCCGCTGATTTGTAGGTACTGCCCAGAAGCGGGCGCCTCCTCTTCTCTCAGTCTAACGCGCACGCCTCCTGAGTAGGCATCTGAATGCGCGCGCTTCTGGACATTTCCCAGAAACAGAAACAGTGAACAGAATGGACAGTCTTGACAGTGTGTGGGCACCGGGCCTGCACATAATTGCTTTTTATTTTCTGTTTCATTCTTTTATCGGTCACACGGGTGATTCGAAAGTTGTAAATTATGTGCTTATTTGCTTTTATTTCTTTTTTCTTTTGAAAAAAAAATATTTTGTCACTTGTTAGACCTCACACTACGCGCACAATTCTTATCAACCGCTCACTATCGAGTCGCACAAGTCCAACCCCACACCCGTCGAGGCCCGTCCTAGGAAGTTTCAAGCTCCACTCGACCTTGACTCTTTCGAAGCGGTAAACCTCAGCCCGTGGCGTAGTTCATGACTACATGACGGGGGTGACCTTTAAGCCTCTCTTTAAGCCGAGCACAAACCACACCATTCTAGTTAGGGTATAACACTCCGTGACTCAAGTCGGTTTCCATGTGCCGAGATTTCCCTAAACTAATGTCTTCAAATCATACATGCCACTCGTTGTTTTGGACGAAATAAAACTCCGTCCCCAAGTGGTTATTATGGATGAAAATAAAAATCCGTCCCCGCATGTATGCTTTACTACATTAATTTAGTTTAATCCCGACACATGTAGGATTCACAAACGTGGTGGAATCCGATGAATATATGGGACCGCGAGAAGGTCTATATACTAGTGTGACGATTCCACTATTTTTCTAGAAATCCCAAAAAGGACCACGTCCTTCCTACTTTTGTAAAAAAAAAAAAAAAAAGAGAGTCATTTTCTTATGTGGTTGAGTCTTTTCTTGTTTGTGGGTGAAATAATTTTATCCAAAAGGTGTTTGTGGGGCCATCCTAAGATCGACCGTGTTCTCTCCATAGGTCTAATGGCTTCAAACGGCAACGACAACGGCATTCCCGTGTCCAACGAAGGGTTATTCCGCATGGTGGAAGCATTGAAAGGGCAAGTTGATACACTAGCCGAGAATGTCTGCTGCAAGGATGATTTATGGCGAGCCCGTTACGAGCATGTGAAAACGGCCCACAAGAAAGAAGTTGCTCAACTCAAGAACCAATTGAAAGGGCTCACGAGTGAAAGAAAGGTCCAAAGCACTGATACCTGTTTGGTCAACACTCTCATGTCCTACATTGACCAAAGGCTTAGTGGGCTAAATTTGCACAAGGGCCCAAGAACTGATCTTCATCAAGCTTCTCTCCTCATGAACACAATGGAGGCTCTTCCTGAAAAGTTCAAGATGCCCGATATTGGCAAGTTCAACGGCAACTCTTGCCCCGACGCTCATGTTGACTCCTACATTTGGGCCATGCTACCAAAGAAAGTGTCTCCTCAAATAATGGCACAATGCTTCCCGCTTACTCTCGAGGGGGTCGCAAAAGATTGGTATATGGGTCTTCCAGTTTCCACCCGCCTCAATTGGGATGTCGCTATGCTTACCTTCAAGTCACAATATCAAGGCAACTCCATATTCCGCCCCCCAAGAAAGAATTGGAGAGCACCGTGCAAATGGGTGATGAATCATTTGGGGACTTCTATCGCCGTTGGAATGACAAGCTAGCCGAGATGGTTGATAGGCCTTCCAAGAAGGAACAAATGGACATCTTCTTGAAGTGTTTGAAAATGGACTACCGCACTCATCTTAGTGGGGTTTTTCACTCCGATTTTTCAAGCATGTATGATGCGGGGGTTAGAATTGACAATTTGCTCCGAGAAGTGGCCGAGTCCTCCTATGACACAAGCTTCAACGACAAAGGGTTCTCAAGCAATGACATGGAAGAATGTAGTGACATGGAAGACTACAACGACAATGAGGACAACAACGACATGGGGGGTGACGACAACAATCTCCGTTTCTCTTTCTCTACCTAGAAATAGGATAAAAAAAAAAGTCAAAAGTCCTCTAATGTGTTCATTAATGTTTTCTCTCGTCCTATGTTCGAGTCCATTGAGTCATCAAATAAAAAGTCGTTCTTGTCCTCATACACTCTTCCGAGCTGTTCAATTAATTCTTGGCAAAATGATGAAAAAATGTCTAAACAAGTTTTGGAATGAAGGCCATCACTTGAATGCCTAGGGGCTAAACATCAACGACGGCCGACGAAATCAAGACAAAGAAAGGTGGAGCAACAATCATGAAGCAAAGTTTTTAAAAGGGGATATATAAAAAAAATCCACCTCAATCAAAGAAGAATAACAACAACATCATTCCACCAAACGAAGGACGAAGCAACATCGACAACAATCACGACGAAGCAACAATCCATCACTGCGAATGGAGAATCCACAAGAACTATGGTGACCTGAGCCTCTACACTGGAGGAACGTAGGCAACCTTCGGGTCCGGTCTCATGCAAGAAAGAAGATATGTTTAGCCCTAGCGCGTTATGGTGATCGGCCTTCCTCTCGAACTTGTCATGAAATCTTTGTACGATTCATTTGCCAATGAATTAATCACCAAAAGATTGAACAACTTTCTTAGATTTGGAATCGCTTTCCGTTCCTTATCGAGTCTAGGGGTTTCTCTTCTTTTTGCGATACTCCCAGTTTCTTGCAATCAAACTGGGGATTTCCTTCTCTTCTCTCTTAGTGACTTACTTGCCTTCGTGAGTCATTCAACAAATATATGCATGAAGTCAATACTAGGGACACTTCCCTAGTCTAGTCAATGTCACTCATCTTTAGTGACAAGAGGTCTTCACCGCAAAATCACATGTCTTATCTCCTCAGCCAGAGTCAATGGACACTTCCTCATTAATTGAGTAAAAAAAAAAAGAAGATGCCAAAGAGATGCCCGCTAGATTGAAAACCCGACAGTGCGGTCTAGGCAAAAAACAGGGTGCGTCATAAAAAAAAATGAAAGAGTGAGAGAGAGAAGGGAAAGAGAAATGGAGATCTCCGGCCTCTAAGGAAGACAACTGCACAAGCTCTACATTAGATCTCCTCAACAAATCAATTCCCCACCGAGTCAACTTTGGGATTGCAAAAGGCTTGACAAGATATGGCACCATCAAAGGTTGCCTTGGGTTATCGCCATCATTCTCCAGCAGTGTGCATTTTTGGGTTCATGAAAAGAAGGCACGTGGTAACCAAGACCCATCCGAGGACGAGCCCATCATAAAAGGGCACGAGGTTGCACAAATAATCCCTAGCTAGTCAATTGGCTTGGGCAGCAAATAACAACAACATGTATCTCAGTTTTCAAAGCTTCTGCAAGTATGTGCTTCTAAAGTACGCCGAAAGGCTCCCGAGAAAATGGAATAGCTCTTGCCATGTCCTCTCATGTTTGTTCCCTCGCACGAGGATGAGTCACTCTTGCTTTGCTCAACAAATGGTGACGCCCTAGGGGCTATGTGACTCAAGAACAAGGGCTTCTTTTACTTCATTTGACAATCAATAAGCCCTAGGGGCTATGCTCGAGAAAGATGTGTGAGACTATCCTCAAAGTCTCTCAAAAGGGATATCAAAAAGCCCTCTTGTCATGTGTGCCCGTGCTCGTTCCCCTAATCAAGGATGGACCTTTCTCGCAATCAATGATGGCACTCTAGGGGCTACGGTCAAGTCTTAAAGGCTCCCTCGGCAAGAAGCAATTCACTTCAATGTCCCCAGCAACATTTGAAGCTTTATACCGAAAGGTCTCAAGGGCCTTCGCAATCTACAATCTTTTGGGCTACGGCATTACAGTGATACAAGCAAAGGGCAATATTGGGGCTTCGCAATTAACAAGCTTCTGGGCAGTGGTACCCGAGCAATGCAATTTGGGAGTAGTCTTATGGCTCCATGAAAGGGATCAAACTTCAATGGTCCCTCAACACTTCCAGTCAAAAGGCCTCTTGGTTTTAAAGGAAGGCTCCGATGATATGAATGAATTTGATGATTCTTGTTAGAACTCACAGCGATATTCTGAAGGAAGTCTTAGAGAAAAGGAAAAAGATTCAATATGCTAGACTCACCCGACTGAGTTATAGCGGGCAATGCCAATATGTTAACTATAAGAAGGGTTACGGCCAATCCCAATATTTCTGCAATACACCACCCCCTTCTCCAAGATCAAAAGCATAGGCTGCATCCGAAGATCCGCCGTCGGTTCAACTCAAGAAGACTCGAGCAAACATACCGTTTGAGACTTTATCACACCAAGACCTTATCATCTGCAACAACATCACCATCTCCCGCGAGTCGTCTCCCGAAGACCGTACTACATTTTCAACATGGACCTTCCGCCATTTGGATATCAACCACAAAAAGGTCCATCCATCTCCAAGCAAGAGAAAGAAGGAGATCGCCTTCAAGAGTCCTACCCGATGTGGCATCAGCTCTCAATACAAAGCTAAGCCGATTCCTAGAAAATTTGAGGCTTCACACCGAAAGGTCTCCACATCCCGCCATCTACAAACTTGATAAGCCCATGACATTTGGGGCTTAGCAATCTCTCAAAGCTTGGTATCAATAATCTTCTCTTGGGGCTTGCCCACGTCGACAACAAAAGACAGTTTATTTGAATGGGCTAAGAGTTGATTCATCTTGGGGCTTCATAAGCCACTCAAAGTTCAGCATTCGAGGGGCTTTACAGTCAGGAACCCCTTGGCATCTCGGCATCAATAGTCCTTTTGAAGCCCCATAAACGAAAAATCTCTTGGGGCTAGACATCAATTTTCATTGGACACCGCGGCGACAACATTCAAGCGAGGCAATCCGGACTTCGATCGAACATGACTTGATCTTGGGTTGGCTTTACAAACACACAATGGTTAAAATGGTTCACCCACGAACTAAAAAAAAAATCTTTTTGTCACATGTGTGCATATTCTTTCCCTTCTAATCTAAATAAAAAAAAAAAAAAAAGAAGAAAAAAAAATCTTTTCTTTTTCTCCTTCTATGTGCAAAAGTATGTGCTTTACTTTGCTTTGCTCCTAGCTTCTTCCCCAGCGTTCTCCATCGTCTTTGAACTACGCTGGTCTGATTCTCTTCAAGGGATACGTAGGCAGCCTTTTGGCCCGACCAACCCATCACCCAGAATACCATCTCGCCAACACTCCATCAAAGGCAAGAACAATTCATCACCATCAACATCATCATTCTCCATCCAAAGCATGGACATGCTTCATCAAAAGCATCAACATCCTTCAGCAATCCATCCCCAATCAAGCGGTAATGGTAAGTGAAGGTATGAACATCATTCATCTCAAGCAATCTCCACTTTCAAAAATCACTTCACACACAGAATCACTTTACTTCTCTCTCATATAAAGTGCTTTCAAAATCACATTGCACCACGAGCACAATTTCTCTCTTCATGCATTACCTTGCACAAACACATATACCTGCCAAGCACACACATAGCAGGTACCACCACGAAGTCAACAGCATCCGCTACTCAAGGCACTTCATCCCCAGCAGAAAATGGTCTACAGTCAACCATGCCCGCATCCCCATGATAAAATCAACAGCAACTTCAACTATAGACATCAATTTGGTCCACGGTGATCCCGCAATTAGCAAACGGATCCCGCATCAGCAAACGGATCCCGCCATCAGCAAACGGATCCCGCCTCTAGTAAACGGATCTCGCATCAGCAAACGGATCCCTCTTCAGCAAACGGATCCCGCATCAGCAAACGGGTCCCGCATCAGCAAACGGATCCCGCTTCAGCAAACGGATCCCGCATTCAGCAAACGGATCCCGCATTCAGCATACGGATCCCGCATCAGCAAACGGATCCCGCATTCAACAAACGGATCCCGCATCAGCAAACGGATCCCGCATTCAGCAAACGGATCCCGCATCAGCAAACGGATCCCGCATTCAGCAAACGGATCCCGCATTCAGCAAACGGATCCCGCATTCAGCATACGGATCCCGCATCAGCAAACGGATCCCGCATTCAGCAAACGGATCCCGCATCAGAAAACGGATCCCGCTTTCGGTAAACGGATCCCGCTTTCAGCAAACGGATCCCGCTTCAGCAAACGGATCCCGCATTCAGCAAACGGATCCCGCAATCAGCAAACGGATCCCGCTTCAGCAAACGGATCCCGCTATATCCTTTCTATATCAATTAAGCCGCTCATACAGGGAGCGCACTTCTATCCTTTGTAATTTCAAATTCCAGCTTTATCGAGTCTTTGTTTTCTCTTGTCGATGTCCTCGACGGTTGTCTTTCTTTCGTCGATGCGTTTTTCTTCGCAATCCACGTCACCGAGGAGCTCTGTAGACACCCCGCCTTGGACCTCTCACCCCGATTGCATACATAGTATTTTTATTTAACTTGTTTTGTTAATTTCTGTTACTTCCGTTAAGTTCCTAACTGATTCCGTTAGTTTTGGACTGAACTGCATAACAGAATTAACTTTCTAGTCCATTCTGTAAAAATTGCCTTTTCAAAGCCGCGCGCCTCCGCCTTTTGAGGTCAGAAGCGTGCGCCTTCCGATGGTACACCCGAAAGCGCGCGCCTCTGGGGCGTCAGTTACAGATTTTCTCCCAAGAATCCCTCTCTTGCTTATTTTGCATGGATTTCACCCGGGAAATATTTCTTTGTGACTACGAATTGGCACCAAAAACATCCCCTTTCAACTATAAAAACCCCTCCAATCCATCATTGGAGGGGACCTCTTTTCCATCTCTTTTTGGGACCTCTCTTCCATCTCTTTTGGACCTGATTTTTAGACTTGAATTTTCTCTATACACACACTATACACAACTCTCTACACAAATTCTCCCAACAAGAGTTCTTAGTAACAAGACTCTACACAAATTGTTCTACAACAATTTCCCTACAACAACACCATTTTCAAGTCCAAGTTTGAAGTCCTCTTTCTTAAGGTACTTTATTCTTCTTCTCTCATTTTACATGTCTTAGTAATGTATGCAATCCCCATCAATTGGGACATGACCAAATGACCACTTTACTACATTAAAGTTGGTTAAGGTTATCTCCCTACATTTTAATCTCTACTTTAATTTACCATTCTCATTTCTTAATGTAATTATCTAGCAATAACTCGACATGTAATCTTTAGTATAAATCAATAAATAAGCAATTCTCCTTTATTTTTCCTCTATAAATTTCCCCTTTCTTTTCATTATAATTGTTAGCACATTTCTCTTATCATTAAATTGAAGGACATTTAGCATTAGAACACCAAAAGTATCAAGACCCGCGTAAGCGGGGTGGAGTGGGTGTTTAAGTACTTCCCACTCCGTCACCTAACCCCCGAACCCTTTCTCTCCCGAATCTCTGGTTTTCGTACAAAAATTGGCTTTCTTTAGGTTTTTCTTATGTTCCTCTAAAACATAGGTGGCGACTCTTAAAATCAATTAGACATCCTAGGTAATTCACGCGCTCTAGCCAAGCCGTGGTTCCCCGGGGTATCTACAAATCCCAATTGTGAATGAGGGCTCCAATGCCATGAATAAGATTGATAATTCTTTTTATGTTGTGACTTACGATGAGGTAATGAGGGAAGTACTAGAGAAAAGGAAATAAAAGCAAGATGGGAACGTCAACATGCTAACTCGATTCGGACGAGTCATAGCAAGCAACCCCTCCACTTCTGCACCAAGCACCTCTTCTCAAAGGTCGCAAACTTGCGACACTCCCGAAGACCCTCTACTAGTTCAAATCAAGAAAACTCAAGCCAACATCTCTATTTGGGACCTCATTGCATCCTCAAAGAAGCACCGAGATCTTGTCATCAGTAATCTCGACGACACGTCGATCTCTCCCTATACAACTCCCGAAGACCTTACGGCAATGATAGTTCACATTCATTTCGGCAATGTCATCACCTTTGCCAACATGGACCTTCCACCATTTGGTTCTGACCACAATGAGGCCATTTATCTCAAGGTGAGAGCAAGGGGGAGACCTATTTCAAGAGTCTTGGTTGACGGTGGTTCCGCACTCAACCTAATGCCCGGCCGAATTATGGGCATACTGGGCTTAAGAATTCAGATTTGAAGCCTTCTACTCAAGTGATCCGAGGTTACGACAGCACTGCCCGTAGTATGGTGGAAATAGATATTGAGTTTGGGAGTATGGTCATGTCCGTCCCGTTTCAAGTGCTCGATGTGCCTTCCTCATTCAACTTGCTTTTGGGCCGACCGTGGATACACAGTTCTAATGCCGTCCCTTCGACTCTCCATCAGTGTGTGAAGTTCAGAAATGGAGATGAAATAGTGACCGTTATGGCAGAAATGTCACTATCCACAGAAAGAGGGACCCCATCCACCAAATTCAGCATGGTTTAGCAGACTCTACCCTCTCCGGCGTCTCAATCAACGCCATTAACAAAGAAAGGGGAAACGGATCATCGACCCTTGGCAATCGCAAAGTCCTCCGCATGATGAGGAACATGAACTACTTCCCTGGTTTAGGCCTAGGGAAATATCAACAAGGGAGAATGCAACCAATTGAGGTTCATTTTGTTAAGAACAAGTTCCGTTTGGGATATGAGCCTTCCAAAGATGACTTAAAACACGAGCAAGCTGTCAAGAATGAAAAGGCCCGAGCTCGTAGGGAAGGCCGTCATTATGAGATTCCCAATCTAAGGCCTTAATGCAAGACGTTGAATGGGTATTTTGTTCGCCAAGGGGAAACTGTTCCGTACATGATCTTTCCCGAGCCATGGGTTAACAGCAAGGGCATCAGAAAGCCCGGCCTTGAGATCTTTGCCGACTGTGAGATCCAGAAATCCAAAGAGGAACCAACTCCCATGTCACCCCGTGAATGGTGGGGGAAGAAAGTGACCATAGAGTCCGAGACAGAGATCACCGTGGGGGAAGAATTGACGGATCTAGCCTCCATGTTCGAAGAACTCGCCATCATGGACGAGTGCCAAGTCAATTCCATCTACGACACTGACACGAGAAGGGAGACTATCAGCGAGATCCAGCCCAGCTCCGAGCTGATCAACAACTAGTATTCTACGAAGGGACCCATGGTATCCGAAGAATTTTTGGTCGAGAAGATGGGTTGCATTCCGCGCAAGGTCACAAAAGAAGACGTGTTCATATTCACCTTCGAGTCCGAGAGTGCTTCCGACACCCTCACCCAAGAGGATATGGAGGCCATAGCCGAGCGTGTGTTCCCTTTCTTTGTTAATGAAAAATTTGATCTTTCTGAGTACCCTAAGATTGCAAACATCATAAATGATGAATTAACTAATAACGAATCTAATGAACTAGTTAATAACGATTCAAATAATGATGAAATAGACCACGAAAACACAACATACTTAAATGAACTTGCTCAACAGGTCCGTAGTCATGGTGAAAATGGTCCAGGGGCTGACGAACAATTGCATGTTGTTAATCTGGGTACCGACAAAGAGCCGAAAGAAACCAAGATCGGAAGCTTCTTCAAGGGTGAAGAGAAAGACAGATTTACTGCACTGCTCAGAGAGTTCGTGGATGTGTTTGCAGGGTCATACAAAGACATGCCAGGTTTGGACAGAAATGTTGCTGAACACAGAATTCCGATCAGAGACGATGCCAAGCCAATCAAACAAAAGCTCAGAAAGATCAAGCCAGAATGGTATCTACAAGTCAAGGAAGAGATAGAGAAGCTTCTCAGTGTGGGCTTCATCAAGGTTATTGAATATCCGACATGGCTAGATAATGTGGTCACAGTCCGAAAGGCTAATGGCAAAGTTCGTGTTTGTGTGGACTTCCGAGATCTGAACAAAGCTTCTCCAAAGGATGACTTTCCACTACCCAACATCGACATGCTAGTCGACTCCACTGCTGCCTACGAGGTCCATTCATTCGTGGACAGTTTTGCTGGGTACAATCAGATTCTCATGGCCGAGGAGGATCAACACAAGACTGCTTTCACAACACCTTGGGGCACCTTTTGCTACACAGTCATGCCGTTTGGGTTAAGGAACACTGGGGCTACTTATCAAAGGGCTGTGACAGACTTGTTTCATGACATGATGCATAAAGAGATTGAGGTTTATGTGGACGACATGATTATCCACTCAAAAGGGACCGACGGTCAATACTTGATCGACCTCCGCAAGTTCTTTGAAAGACTCCGTCAATACAAGATGAGGCTTAACCCCACAAAGTGCACTTTTGGGGTTATCCGAAGAAAAGTTCTTGGCTATAAGGTCACAGAAAGGGGTATTGAAGCAGATCCCTCAAAAATCAAGGCAATCATTGACATGCCTCCTCCCAAGACACAGAAAGAAATCAAAGGTTTCATGGGA
Source organism: Campanula takesimana (assembly GCA_026119855.1). Taxonomy (NCBI): domain Eukaryota; kingdom Viridiplantae; phylum Streptophyta; class Magnoliopsida; order Asterales; family Campanulaceae; genus Campanula; species Campanula takesimana. The sequence continues at coordinate 1,653,052 of JAOWBW010000011.1, forward strand.
AGACTTCAGTACATCAGTCGGTTTGTGCACCAGCTTACTTCCATGTGTGAGCCAATCTTCAAGCTACTCAAGAAGAATGTGGCCCTAGAATGGACCGACGCTTGCCAAGAAGCTTTCGACCAAGTGAAGCATTACTTGACATGCCCTCCAGTCTTGGTTCCACCTCACAAGGAGAAGCCTCTCTTGCTCTACCTCACAGTGAACGATGAAGCCCTTGGGGCTATGCTAGAACAAGAGCAACGAGACTCCACAAAGGATAATGCCATTTACTTTGTCAGTCGCCGATTTCAAGGAGGCGAAAAGAACTACTCTGTCTTAGAGAAGTCATGTGCAGCACTGGTTTCGGTTACTCAAAATCTCAAACATTACATGGAAGCCTTTCCGATCAAGCTAGTAGATCAAGTGGACCCGCTCCGCTACATTTTCGAGAAGCCTTTCATGTCGACAAGGATAGCCAAATGGTACTTCATGCTCGCCGGCTATGATATCACTTACGTCACACTCAAATCCATCAGGGGGAAAGTGTTCAGTGACCAGCTTGCTGAATTTCCGTGTGATGAAGTGAAGGGGGAGGACTTACAGTTTCCAATTGAGCACTTGGTTTGCACTACAACCGAGGAAAATAAGTGGCAACTTTTTTTCGATGGCGCCGCCAATAAACATGGTTTTGGGATAGGAATGTTGCTTGTCGATCCAAAAGACATCTATACTCCAATTGCCATCCGTCTTGAATTCGAAGCTACCAACAACATTGCCGAGTATGAGGCATGCATAGAGGGGCTGGAAGAAGCTCTAGAAAGAAATGTCACAGAACTAGAAGTATTCGGCGACTCCCTGCTCCTTATCAACCAAACATCGGGTAAATGGGGAATCCAAGACCCGACCCTCCAACAGTATGGTCAACACCTAGAGGAATTGGTTGAACAGTTCCAAGACATCACGTTCACTTATTTGCCAAGGGACAAGAATCGCTTTGCCGATGCTTTAGCTACTATAGTCTAACTGGTTGAGATGCCTAAAGGAAAAATGGTGAAACCCTTCAAATTTTTAAGGAGGACCAGTCCGGCATACTTCATGAATATTGAGATCAATGAAGTCCAAGATAACCCTCCGTGGTACACTAACATCATGAACTTTCTCAACAACAGCACCTTCCCCGACAATAGCAACGGGAAATCTCGAGTGGCACTACAGAAGCTAGCTGCCAGATATGTGTTGATTGGAAACCGAGTCTACAAGAGACATCATCAAGGGATCAATCTTTTATGTGCAAACGAGTCCAAAGCTGAAGAAATAATGCACGAAGTCCATGAAGGCGAGTGTGGACCCCACATGAATGGGATTATGTTAGCCAAGAAGATACTCTGTATTGGCTACTATTTGACTACAATGGAAAAAGACTGCATCGAGAAAGTCAAGAAATGCTCCGCCTTCACAACTGTACAACATGACCACACCTTGGCCATTCTCTTGTTGGGGCATAGATATCATCGGAAAAGTCCATCCTACGGGGAGCAATGGACAGTCATTCGTCCTTGTGGCCGTAGACTATTTCACAAAATGGGTCGAAGCACAAGCTTACCGAGTTCTCAATGCCAAGAAAGTGGCCGAATTCATGAAAAACAACATTATGTGCCGATATGGTATCCCCCATGAGATCATCTCCGACAATGGCTCTCACTTCGAGAAAGAAATGGATGCACTTTTGGTTAACTACAAAATTACGAAGCACAAGTCATCCCCGTACCGCCTCCAAGCCAATGGAGCGGTCGAAGCAGCAAATAAGACAATCGAAGTTATCATATGAAAAATGGCTTCAATGGGAAGGGATTGGCCCGAGAAATTACCACTAGCATTGTGGGGCTACCGCACATCAATACGGTCAGCAACGGGAGAAACTCCTTACTCATTGGGTTACGGTTCTGAAGCCGTACTTCCGGTCAAACTTAAGGTTCTTTCTCTACGGGTCTTACTCGAGAACTAAGTCAACGAGGTCGATTGGATGCAAAGTCGATACGAGCAACTAGCCCTACTCGACGAAAAGAGATTAAGAGCGTTCGAACGCACAAGGGCTTACCAACAAAGAATGGCAAGATCTTTCAACAAGAAGGTGGAGCCTCGAAATATCAAAGTGGGAGATTTGGTCCTAAGACAACATACTCCCAATGCCATGAATCCCCTTGGGAAATGGGGACCTCGATGGATCGGTCCTTACGTGGTCAAGAAGATACTAAGCAGCGGTGCAGTCCAATTCGTAGACTTGGATGGCGATCAATTGCCAAAGGAGGTAAACCTCGACAAGCTCAAGAAGTTCTACGCTTAACAAATAAATACCATTAAAAAAAAAATGCTCGCTAGGTTGAAAACCCGCAAGGGCGGCCTAGGAAAAAACAAGAGGAACGTAGGTAACCTTTGGGTGCGGTCTAAAACATAAATTATTACCCAATCAAGTCATAACAAAATGCAATTTTATTCATCTCTTGAATTATTTTAACCACTACAACGGACGGTGTTGAGCAATAAAAGACATTAAAACATTAAAGCCTAACAAGTGGTCTATTAATTGCAAAGGGGTACCGAAAGGGTCAGCCAAAATATTGTGCGAATTAGCAACAGCTTCCTTATACCGTAAAGCACTGCTAGGCTCAAAGTATTTTCCTAACAACTCAGCGCGAAGCACGTCAACCCAAGTAATGCCGCGGTAAAGAGTGCCAAACAGATAGTCCAAATAACTCTCGGGAAGAAAGATACTACCCTGGTAAAGGGAGGCAGAAGCCCACTGATGGCGGTCATCTCCCCAAGATGACTGAAGCTCCGCTGAAAAGTCCGGACCCATATACGAGACTGGACGAAACACCCCACTCCTAGGGAAGGGGATAATCTGTTGACGACCAAACTGCCTCAGAACCCGATCCGGATGGTAAAATGAAGAGTCTCTCAAGCCGGGTAAGACCACATGCTCAAAACCCGAGGTCCATTCCACAAAAGGACGAAGACCCCAAGAGGGAGGGCACCACTCAATGTAGGCCGATGCCCGAGAAGCAAAGAATTTTTTCCAACTATCCTCGGTCAAGTCTCAGATCAGCAATTTTCTCCTATGACAGCAAAAGGAGACAGATCGCCATCCGGAGAATAAATCCTGAAATGCTCTCGAAGCCATATGGTCAATAGAAAGGGGCTTCCCCGATGCATCTAACCTGTCCGATGCAGCTCATCAAGGCCATGCAGAGTTTCCCCCACTATAAGAGGAATTACGCTAAACTGTTGCTCTTTTGCCTGTAAGATAGTTGGAAAAAATTCTTGGGGACAAACTGCCATGGCATTCCTTTACATCTCCGATGGGAAGGTTCAACAAGTCATACCAAGAATCGATCACTCCACGATTATATTTGGGGACAAAAATTTGACCCGCCAGTGGCACACCAAGAATGGCACCGAAGTCATCAATAGTCGGAACCATTTCATTCGCCGAAAAGTTGAAAGTGTGGTTGTCACAATCTCAAAAGGCTGCAGCGGCCTTCAACAAATCCCAATCCGGCTTCAAAGTCCGAAATGCAAAAAGAATTCGGAAACCAACATCTTTGATGAATGCTTTCTTGGGATGGGTCTTGAAAGAGTACACGTAGGTTGACAAATCCTTCTCATACTCACCAACAACCTTGGCATCAAGGACAAAAGAATTGGAAGCCATGGAGAATGTTGATTACAAGCAAAATTGAGAAATGAAAGAATGTTCAAGAATGGCAGAAAATAACTGTTGGGAGAATAGCCTCGAACAGAGGCTGATATTATACTTGTTGGGGATCTTTTGGCCAGCAAATGTTAATCCCCAAAATTCGCTTCCCAGAAGCGCGCGCCTCCCGTCACCCACATGACCGGCGCGCGCATCCCATGGTCACTAGCAGAGGCGTCCGCTTCTCGTTCCAGAACCGCCTCAACTGGCCCTTGTCAGAAGAAGAAATCATGCAGAAACAAAGTCCAAGTGCTCCCAAAATCAGCAGGAATCAACATTCTCCACCCTTGGTGACACAGTTGGACACACATTAATTTGGTCCGCCCCTAAGGCACGTCTAAATTAAAATTAGATAGAAACTTCCACTAAAAGTAGGTTGTGTCTTTCTTTTTAAATCAAGGTCAATCTTGACATTTTCCTCGCTAAAGGGAAAACATTTTTTTCGGCCCGCAGTCAACTGTGCCCGCACCCCAGGAAAAGTCAACATCAAATGCAGCCACCAACAACAATTCGGTCCGCGTTGAGCCACTAAATTCACCACTTCTTGAAGCAAAGCAACAAATTCACTAACGGATTCATTCAACGGATTCACTAACGGATTCATCAACAAGAGTTCACTAACGGATTCATTCAACGGATTCACTAACAGATTCGTCAACAAGGATTCACTAACGGATTCATCAAACGGATTCGCCTACAAGGGTTCACTAACGGACTTATACAAGGGTTCACTAACGGACTCATTCAACGGATTCACTAACGGATTCGTCAACAAGAGTTTACTAACGAGCTCATTCAAGAGGATTCACCAACGGATTCATCAAGCGGATTCACTAACGGACTTGTCAACAAGAGTTTACTAACGAGCTCATTCAAAAGGATTCACCAACGGATTCATCAAGTGGATTCACTAACGGATTCGTCAACAAGGGTTCACTAACGGACTCATTCAACGGATTCACCAACGGATTCGTCAACAAGGGTTCACCAACGGACTCATTCAAAGGATCCACTAACGGATTCGTTCAACAGATTCACTAACGGATTCATCAATGGATTCACTAACGAATTCGTCATCAAGAGGGTTACCAATGGACACATTCAAAGGATTCACTAACGGATTCATCAAGCGGATTCACTAACGGATTCGTCAACAGGGGTTTACTAACAGACTCATTCCGATGGATTCACTAACAAATTCATCCAACAGGTTCAACCGGCGGATTCACAAACAGATCATGCCACCTCCTCTATCAACAAAAGCCGCTCACACAGGGAGCGCACCCCTATCTCTCACAATTTCAAATTCCTGCTTTTATCGTGTCTTTGCTTTTTCTTGGTGATGTCCTCGGCGGATGTCTTTTCATTCGTCGGCACGTTTTGCTTCGCAATCCACGCTGCTGAGTAGCTCTGTAGACACCCCTCCTTGGACCGATCACCCCGATTGCATGGTTGATTTTGTGTTTCTCCCTCTTTTAAGTGTTTTTTGTTAGTTTCTGTTACTTCCGTTAAGTTCCTGACTGACCCCGTTAAGTCCAGGGACTAAACTGAATAGCAGGGCTGACTTTCCAGTCCATTCTGTCAAAAAAGCCATCTCTGAGTCGCGCGCCTCCGACAATAGGAGCCAGAAGCGCGCGCCTTCCACACCCAAGGTGGGAAGCGGGCGCCTCTGGGCGTCAGTTACAGATTTCTGTCCAAGAATCTCTCCCCTGCTCATTTTTACATGATTTTGCCCGGGAAAGATTTCTTGGTGACTGAGTTTTGGCACCAAAAACTTGTGTTTTACAACTATATAAACCCCTCTTCTCCACCATTGGAAAGAGGACTCTTTTTTTGGAAGAAAGAAAACTATACACAAAAATATTCAAGGCATTTCAAAGGCAATATCTCAAGAAATATTTGAAGTCACATTGAAGCATAGGTAAAAGACCATTCTCTTCCCTCTTCCATACTTCATATTTTTTCCTTCTCTTTTTATTTCATCAAAAGTGCAATCACCCAAACATTTTGGGACATGACACCAAAGATTACTTCACTTCATTGAAGTTAGTCAAGGAGTTATCTCCCTACATTCTAAAAACCCCTTTTTTTAACCCCCTTTATCATCATCGAAGAATAGGAAGAACATTTTGATTATGTAGATTTTGAACAAGCAAGACCAACATTAGTTGGGCGAGATGGGTGTTTAAGTACTTCCCATCTCGTAACTTAACCCTCGAACCTCATAAACAAGAATCTCTGTTTTCGTAAATCAAACTTAGGCTACACATTAGGTTTTTTTTTTATGTTCCTCTAAAACATAGGTGGCGACTCTAAAACAAGTTAGATATCCTAGGATAATTCACCGCTCTAGCCAAGTAGTAGGCTCTCCCGGGGTATCTACAAGTCCATGTGGCCGAAATTAAGCAACAGATGGTCTCGATGAACGTAGGCCAATTGCATTCACAATTCCACATGGATCTCCAATATTGAATCAAGAACTTTGTTTCTCAATTTTAGCAATTATGAACTCTTCATAATTCTAATTTCGTTTTATCTTTGAATCTTTTATTGCGGTCAATTTTGGGAAACACAGTCTCGAGAACGTCGGCTAGCCATCCAAACCTTGATCCAATCTTAGAATTCACAAGACTAAAACAAATAGGAATTTCAAACCACAAGATCCACCTCAAACCCTAAGCACCGCCCGCACCAAACCACTAGGTCCGGTCGGACCTCTGTCAAAAAATCAAAAAAATTTAAATTCAATTTTTTTATCTCAAAATTGCTTTTTCCCCGATTCAATTAGGATTTGATGTTCTTTGTGATCCAATCACCATGATCATCAAAACCTTGAATAAACCATTTATTCATAAATCTCTAGATTATCAAAACTTTGATCCAATCAAAAATTGATAATCCCAACAATTTTAAACCCATCATAATTTTTTATTGCGATAGAACACATAAACATCATAATTCCAATATTCAAATCATGCTAGGTACATAAACAATTTATATACACACAACATGATTATGTATTGAAATAATCAACATGAACGGGGCTCTGATACCACTGTTGGGTTTCCAATAGTCATGTGCAGCGGAATAAAGCATTAAAATTTTCATGAAACCCAAAGCCCATAGATGCGTTCATATGATTAAATCAAATACTACAATGAATACTAGAATACTAACCCTTGAAGCCTTTGATTAACAACCTTGATTCTTGGTGGAACTTTGAAACTTGATCACGAACAAAAGCATGAACACGAACTATGGAGGTAATAAGCTTCACCCTCTATTGGTATCCAAACCTCGAACGAATATCAAGAAACTTCTTGATCTTGGTTGCTAGACCAAATTGTAAAACACGCTTTCACAATTGTTTTAGAACTATATGGAATTTTCTGTGATATTCTTGTTTTTCACTTTAGGGATCTTAGAACAAAAAATAACTCTCACAAACTCTTTGGAGGCTCACAAATTGCATTGAACTGATTAGGGAAACTAGAGGATGTTTTTATACTTGTTTCTCATATTCCAAATAGGTAACCAATGATCAAACCCGCAAGAAATCAGATTAGGAAAGTCCCAGGCCGAAACCCCAAAGGTCCGCCCGGGTATTGAAGGAGGTCCGGCCAGGTCCTATGCAAGGTCCGACTGGGTCCTTGCATAGGTCCCCACCCGGACCCTCCCCTTTTCCAGATTTTTTGTTTTCTCCTCTAAATTCCTAAAAATCCCTTAAAGGCCCTTTGACCCAAATTCTAATTAAGTCCTTTAGGATTCGTTCTAATTGTGTGTGACCCTATAGGATTACACTAAGTTGGCAATGGGTTTAAACATAAACCCATTAGATATTATTAAGTTCTAGCAAACCGTCATTCCTACCCAAATAGTGTAACTATATACAAGTTCGTATTCCTTCATTGAACATGTCACAATCCCTTTGTCCATGATGTTATTGAACACAAGTCACGGTCATTGAGTCAACTTGTATTTGTTCAATACTTTCTCGATTCCGAATATGTTGATAATCCAAATGACATTGTGTAGACACCCCGCCTTTGACCGCTCACCCCGATTGCACATTTGATCTTGTGTTTCTCCCTGTTTTAAGTGTTTCTCGTTAGTTTCTGTCACTTCCGTTAAGTTCCTGACTGACTTTGTTAAGTCCAGGGACTAAACTGAATGACAGGGCTGACTTTCTAGTCCATTCTGTCAAAATTTCCTTCTCTGAGTTGCGCGCCTCCGACAGGAGGAGTCAGGCGCGCGCGCCTCCCGCCCTCAAAGCAGGAAGCGCGCGCCTCTGGGCGTCAGTTACAGATTTCTGGCCAGGATTCTCTCCCTTGCTCAATTTACAGGATTTTGCCCGGGAAGGATTTCTTGGTGACTGAGTTTTGGCACCAAAAACACCCCTCTTTCACCTATAAAAACCTCCCTTTACCTCCATTTTCAAGGACCGGAAAATTGAATTTACAAAAACTATACCAAAATCACTTTCTAAAGGTTCTCCAAGGATCTCATCAAGCAATATTTGAAGTTCTTCAAATTGTAGGTAAAAGTCCATCTTTTCCTTTCTTTTCTACTTCATCTCCTCTCTCTCTTTTTACTCTTATCAAATGTGCAATCACCCAAATCATTTTGGGACATGACTCTAATGATCACCTCATCTCATTGAGGTTGGTTAAGGAGTTATCTCCTACATTCCAAACTCTATTTTAAACCCCCCTTTTTATGACTTAAAGAAGAAGAAGAAGAACGTTATTATTCATGTAGATTTTGACCAAGAAATACTAACTTTAGTTGGGCAAGATGGGTGTTTCGGTACTTCCCATCTCGTAATCTAACCCCCGAACCTCAAAACAAAGAATCTCTGTTTTCGTAATCAAACTTAGGCTATAATCAATAGGTTTTTCTTATGTTCCTCAAAACATAGGTGGCGACTCTAAACAATCTAAAACAAGTTAGACATCCTAGGATAATTCACCGCTCGAGCCTAAAGCCGTGGTTTCTCGGGGTATCTACAGTGGCGACTCCACTGGGAACATTTGAGGGTTAAGCTTGCATTCTGATCAAAATCTACATCTTTCTGGGCATTCTAATTCCTGATGGGGGAGGCGCGCACGTCTGGCATTCTCAGCCTAAGGCGCGCGCATCCCGTATCAAGGACCAGAATCGCCCACTTCTTCATGTTCTTCATCTTCTTCTTCTGCTATTCTGCACTAATCATTTCTTCAGGGGTTACAATATGAACATAGGACCAGGGAAATCCCCTGAGTCCAAAATCTGACATTCTGACAGGTGTGCCCAGAAGCGCGCGCCTCCTCATAGCATTTCGCCATGCGCGCGCGTCCCACATCAGCACTCTGAGGCGCACGCTTCTGGGTTGGTTCCCAGAACAGAAACAGGTTTCAGTGACTGAGCAGAACAATGGGGTGTGGGCACAGTTGCCTGCATCAAAACAGAATTGAACCCTCGGACTATTTTAATTTTGTGTTTTATTTACCGGTCACACGGGTGATTCGGGAGTTATAATTTATATGCTTATGTGTTTTGTTTGTTTTCTTTCTTTTCAAAAAAAAAAAAATATATAATTTTTTTTGTCACTTGTTAGACCTCACACTACATGCACATATTCCTATGAACTGCTCACTATCGAGTCGCACAAGTCCAACCCCAAACTTGTCGAGGCCCGTCCTAGAAAGTTTCAAGCTCCACTCGACCTTGGCTCTTTCGAACCAGTAAACCTCAGCCCGTGGCGTAGTTCAAGACTACATGCCGGGGGTGACCTTTGAGCCTCATATTCAAGCCGAGCACAAGCCACACAATTCTAGTTAGGGTCTAACACTCCGTGACTCAAGTCGGTTTCCATGTACCGAGATTTCCCTAAACTAATGTCTTCAAATCATACATGCCAACTTGTTGAAACGGACGCAATAAAAATCCGTCCCCAAAAGTGGTTATTTTGGACGAAAATAAAAATTCGTCCCTGCATGTATGCTTTACTACATTAATTTAGTTTAATCCCGATACATGTAGGATTCACAAGCGCGATGGAATCCGATGAGTATATGGGACCGCGAGATGGTCTATATACTAGTTTGACGATTCCATTATTTTCTTAGAAACCCCAAAAGGGATCCATTCCCTCCGACTTATAAAATAATAATAAAAAAGAGTCTTTTCTTATGTGGTTCGAGTCGTGTGCCCAACTGTGTGTTCTAAGCCTCTTCATGGACCGCAAGTGTTACTCAAGACTGACAAGGGCCTCTTCTGCAATATAGGTTCAATTGGTACTTACAGAGTCTACCGGGATTCAGCAAATCGGTTAGTCCGTGAAGAGATCGCTCCAACAGCTCCAACAACAACCATGACCGGCAGCAGCAACACCATGTCTCTCGAGCAGCTTTCAACCATGGTCCAACTCCTCCAAGAGCAAGTCTCCACCCTTAATAAGGAGGCACAAAGCAAAGACGACATTTGGAAATCCCACCTTGATAGCCAAAGGGAGGCCCACGAGGCCGAGATGGAGCTAATGAAAGAAAAGCTCACTAACCTTGCCAAGGGAAAGAACAAGAATAATGATGATGAATCCGAGTGGACCGAGGGTTTGTTCAAAAGTCCTTATGTCAACACCCGCACCAAGAAAATGGGAGAACCAAGTTCCGAGAACAATGAGCCCAAAATGGTGGATTCTATCATGGCCTACATCGACCAAAAATTCAATGGGCTCAACATGGGGAAAGGCTCCGACACAAGCCTTTATCAATCATCCATCCTCATGAGTACTATGGCCGCTCTTCCCGATAAGTTCAAAATGCCCGACATAAGAAAATTCAAGGGCAACTCTTGTCCCATGGCTCACATTGAAACTTATATTTGGGCAATGGTTCCGAAGAAGGTCTCCCCCAAGGTAATGGCTCAATGCTTTCCTCTCACTCTCGAGGGGGCGGCAAAAGATTGGTATGCTACTCTCCCGCTCACTGTCCGTCTCGATTGGGACTCCGCCATGCTTGCCTTCAATAACCAATACCAAGGCAACACCACTCACCGGCCCACAAGGAAAGAGCTTGAGAATACCACCCAAAGAGACAACGAGTCCTTCATTGACTTCACAAGGAGATGGAATGACAAACTCTCCGAAATTGTTGAGAGGCCAAACACAAAAGAGCAAATGGACATCTTTCTCAAGTGTCTCAAGATTGATCTCCGCACCCACCTAAGTGGGGCTTGCTACTCCGACTTCTCCCAAATGTATGAGGCGGGGGTACGCATGGATGACTTACTCAAGGAGATTAAGAAGACCACTCCTACTTACCGATACAAGGCCGCTTCCAACTCTACAAAAGAGGCCTCGGTCAATGCCGTCACTATTGACAAGGGGAATTACAAAAAGGTTCCTCCACCCCAAGGGAAGAAGTCCCGAAATGACCGTGTCTATACGCCTCTCCAAGGCATGACTCAAACCGAAGTGTTCGAAGTCCTCAAAGCAAAGGGTCAAGTCACACCCGTGCAAGGGTACCAACCCAAGACGGTCCACCCCAATCATGCTCACCATAAATATTGTGGCTACCACCAATATAGTGGCCACACCACCGAGGATTGTTTCGTTCTCCGCAATGTCATTCAAGATCTCATAGATAAGAAAGAATTTGTAGTGGCTAATGGTGAACATGTAAATGTAATAGAGATAGGAGAACTCGAGGGGACCACCCATTCAATCCCAATTGTGAATGGGGGCCCCAATGTTATGAATAAACTTGACAATTCTTGTTATGTAGTGACTTACGATGAGGTAATGAGGGAAGTACTAGAGAATAGGAAAAAGAAGAAAAATGGGAACGTCAACATGCTAACTCGATCCGATCGAGTCATAGCAAGCAACCCTTCCACTTCCGCACCGAGCTCCTCTTCTCAAAGGCCGCAAGCTCGCGACACTCCCGAAGACCCTCTACTTGTCCAACTCAAGAAAACTCAAGCAAGCATCTCTATTTGGGACCTCATCGCATCCTCAAAGAAACACCGAGATCTTGTCATCCGCAATCTCGATGATACATCAGTTTCTCCCGATACTACTCCCGAGGAACTCACGGCAATGATCGGTCACATTCATTTTGGCAACGTCATCACCTTTGCCGATATGGACCTCCCACCCTTTGGTTCCGATCACAACGAGGCTATTTACCTCAAGGTACGAGCAAGGGGGAGGCCCATCTCAAGAGTCTTAGTGGACGGTGGTTCCGCACTCAATCTCATGCCTAGCAGAATCATGGGCATACTGGGGCTTAAGGATTCCGATTTGAAGCCTTCTACTCAAGTAATCCGAGGTTATGACAGCACCGCCCGTACAGTCATGGGCATGATTGAAATAGACATTAAGTTTGGGAGCATGATCATGTCCGTTCCATTCCAAGTGCTTGACATCCCGGCCTTGTTCAACTTACTTTTGGGTCGACTATGGATTCACAGTGCTAATGCCGTACCGTCAACTCTCCACCAATGTGTCAAGATCCGAAATGGTGATGAAATAGTGACCGTCATGGCTGAAAACGTCACTATCCACAGAAAAGGTGAGCCCGTCTACCAAGTTCAGCATGGTTTACCAGACTCCACTCTCTCCGGCGTCTCAATCAACGCCATTGACAAAGAAGGGGGAAACGGATCATGGACCCCCAGCAATCACAAAGTCCTCCGCATGATGAGGAATATGGACTACTTCCCTGGCTTAGGCCTAGGGAAATATCAACAAGGAATCCTACATCCCATGCAAGTCCCATTTATCAAGAACACATTCGGTTTGGGGTACGAGCCTTCCAAAGAAGACTTGAAACAAGAGCAAGCAATCAAGAACGAAAGGGCCCGAGCTCGTAAAGAAGGCCGTCGTTATGAGGTCCCTAATCTAAGACCTTACCGAAAGACATTGAATGGTTATTTCGTCCGCCAAGGGGAAGACGTTCCATACATGATCTTTCCCGAGCCGTGGGTTAACAATAAGGGTGTCAAAAGCCCGGTCTCGAAATCTTCTCTGATTGTGAGATCCAGAAATCCGAAAGGGAACAAACTCCCATGTCGCCCCGTGAATGGTGGGGAAGGAAGGTGACTATAGAGTCCGAGACAGAAATTACCGTGGGGGGAGAACTGACAGATTTAGCCTCCATGTTCGAAGAGCTTGCCGTAATGAATGAATGCCAAGTCAACGCCATCCATGACACCGTCATCATGAACGAGACTATCAGTGAGATCCCGCCAAGCTCCGAGCCGATCAACAATTGGTATTCAACGAAAGGGCCCGTGGTATCCGAAGAATTCTTAGTCCAAGAAATGGGTTGCATACCCCGCACAGCAACAAAGGAAGATCAGCTCACACTTACTTTCGAGTCCGAGAGTGTCTCTAATACCCTCACCCAAGAGGATTTGGAGGCCATAGACGAGTGTGTGTTTCCTTTCTTTGCTAATGAAAAATTTGATATTTCTGAGTACCCTGAGATTGCAAACATCATAAATGATGAATTAACTAATAATGAACTTAACGAACAAGTTAATAACGATTCAAATTATGATGAAATAGACCACGAAAACATAACATACTTAAATGAACTTGCTCAACAAGTCCGTAGTCGTGGTGAGAATGGTCTAAAGGCTGACGAAGAATTGCATGTTATTAATCTGGGTACCGAAGAAGAGCCAAAAGAAACTAAGATTGGAAGCTTCTTCAAAGGGGATGACAGAGACAGATTGACTACATTACTACGGGAGTTCGTGGATGTGTTCGCATGGTCATACAAAGACATGCCGGGTTTGGACAGAAAGGTAGCGGAGCACAGGATTCCGATCAGAGAAGATGCCAAGCCAGTAAAGCAGAAGCTCAGAAAGATCAAGCCAGAATGGTCTCTGCAAGTCAAAGAAGAGATTAAGAAGCTCCTCAGTGTGGGTTTCATCAAGGTTATCGAGTATCCGACATGGTTAGCCAACATCGTGACAGTCAGAAAGACAAACGGCAAGGTTCGAGTTTGCGTGGACTTCCGGGATTTGAACAAAGCTTCCCCAAAGGATGATTTTCCACTCCCCAACATCGACATGCTAGTCGACTCCACTGCTGCCTACGAGGTTCGCTCATTCGTGGATGGGTTCGCTGGGTACAATCAGATTCTCATGGCCGAGGAAGATTAACATAAGACAGCTTTCACAACACCGTGGGGTACCTTTTGCTACACAATCATGCCATTTGGGTTAAGAAATGCTGGGGCTTCCTACCAAAGAGCCGTGACAGACTTGTTCCACGATATGATTCACAAAGAAATCGAGGTCTATGTGGACAACATGATCATTCACTCCAAAGGGACCGATGGTCAACATTTAATCGATCTCTGCAAGTTCTTCGAAAGGCTTCGTCAACACAAGATGAGGCTCAACCCTGCAAAATGCACATTCGGGGTTATCCGAGGCAAAGTCCTTGGTTATATGGTCACTGAAAGGGTAATTGAAGTAGACCCCTCCAAAATCAAGGCAATCATTGACATGCCTCCTCCAAAGACGCAGAAAGAGATCAAAGGTTTCATGGGCAGACTGCAGTACATCAGTCGGTTTGTGCACCAACTCACTTCCATATGCGAACCAATCTTCAAGCTACTCAAGAAGAATGTGGCTCTAGAATGGACCGACGCGTGCCAAGAAGCTTTCGACCAAGTGAAGCATTACTTGACATGCCCTCCTGTTCTAGTTCCGCCGCACAAGGAGAAGCCTCTTTTGCTCTATCTCACTGTCAATGATGAGGCCCTAGGGGCTATGTTAGCACAAGAGCAACGAGAGTCCACAAAGGAGAATGCCATCTATTTTGTCAGTCGCCGATTCCAAGGAGGCGAAAAGAACTACTCTGTCCTAGAGAAGTCATGTGCAGCATTGGTTTGGGTCACTCAAAAGCTCAAACACTACATGGAAACTTTTCCGATCAAGCTAGTAGCAAAGGTGGACCGGCTCCGCTACATCTTCGAGAAGCCTTTCATGTAAACAAGAATAGCCAAATGGTACTTCATGCTCGCCGGCTACGATATCACTTACGTCACACTAAAATCCGTCAGGGGGAAAGTGTTTAGTGACCAGCTTGCCGAATTCCCATGTGACGAAGTGAAGGGGGAAGACGTACAGTTCCCCGACGAGCATTTAATTTGTACTGCAACCGAGGAAATTAAGTGGCAACTTTTTTTCGATGGCGCCGCCAATAAACACGGCTTTGGTATAGGAATATTGCTTGTTGATCCAAAAGACATCTACACTCCCATTGCCATCCGTCTGGAATTCGAAGCTACCAACAACATTGCCGAGTACGAAGCATGCATAGCAGGGCTCGAAGCAGCTCTCGAACGAAACGTCACGGAACTAGAAGTATTCGGTGACTCTTTGCTCCTTATCAATCAGCAATCAAGTAAATGGCGAACCCAAGACCCGACTCTCCAACAGTATGGTCAGCACCTTGAAGAATTGGTTGAAAAATTCCAAGAGATCACTTTCAACTACTTGCCAAGGGATAAAAATCGCTTCGCCGATGAACTGGCCACCATAGCTTCATTAGTTGAAATACCCAAAGGGGAAATGGTGAAGCCTTTCAAAATTGCCCGAAGGAACAGTCCGGCATATTGCATGAGTATCGAGATCAACGAGGTTCAAACAAACCCTCCGTGGTATTCGGATATCATGAATTTCCTCAAAGATGGCACTTATCCCGAGAATATCAACAAGAAGTCTCAAACAGCTCTGCAAAGGCTAGCCTCTCGGTACGTACTGATTGGGGACCGAGTCTATAAAAGGCACCATGACGGAATCAATCTCTTGTGCGCCAATGAGGCCGAAGCTCAAGAGATAATGTGCGAAGTGCACGAAGGAGAGTGTGGACCCCACATGAATGGGTTTATGCTAGTCAAGAAGATACTCCGCATTGGTTACTATTGGAGCACTATGGAACGAGACTGTATCGAGAAAGTCAAAAGGTGTGCTAAGTGCCAATTCCACGCTAATATGCAACATGCTCTACCCTCACAAATTTACAACATGGTCACACCTTGGCCTTTCTCTTGTTGGGGGATAGACATCATCGGTAAAGTTCATCCTGCCGGGAGCAATGGGCAGTCGTTCGTCCTAGTGGCGGTCGACTACTTCACAAAGTGGGTCGAAGCACAAGCCTATCGGACCCTCAACGCAAAGAAAGTGGTCGAATTTGTAAAGATTAATATCATGTGCCGATACGGCGTGCCTCATGAAATCATTTCCGACAACGGCTCTCACTTTGAGAAGGAAATGGATGCACTTTTGGTAGAATACAAGATCACCAAACACAAATCATCTCCTTACCGTCCCCAAGCAAATGGCGCGGTTGAAGCAGCAAATAAGACCATCGAGACCATCGTCAAGAAAATGGCCTCAACAGGAAGGGATTGGCCCGAGAAGCTACCTTTAGCATTGTGGGGCTACCGCACATCAATACGGTCAGCGACAGGAGAAACTCCGTATGCATTAGTCTATGGTTCTGAAGCCGTACTCCCAATCGAACTCGAAGTCCCATCTCTACGGGTCCTCCTCGAGAATCAAGTCAACGAGGTCGACTGGATGCAAAGTCGATATGAACAGCTAGCCTTGCTCAACGAGAAAAGGTTAAGAGCACTCGAACGCACGAGGGCATATCAGCAAAGGATGGCAAGAGCTTTCAACAAAAAGGTGAAGCCTCGAAACATCAATGTGGGAGATTTGGTCTTAAGACAAAATCCTCCTAATGCCATGAATCCCCTGGGGAAATGGGGACCCCGATGGATCGGTCCGTACGTGGTCAAAAAGATACTAAGCGGCGGTGCAGTCCGGCTCGTGGATTTAGATGGTGACCAGCTGCCAAAGGAGATCAACCTCGACAAGCTCAAGAGGTTCTACGCTTAATAAACAAAGACCATTAAAAAAAAAAAAAAAAAAAAAATTCGCTCGCTAGGTTTAAAACCCGCAAGGGCGGCCTAGGAAAAAATTAGAGCACGTACAAAAAAGAAGCCCGCTAGATTGAAAACCCGAAAGGGCGGTCTAGGCAAAAAACAGGGTGCACACAAAAAAAAATAAAAAAAATGGTCTTTGTTTGTTTGAACTACGGAGACCTGAGCCTCCCAACTGGAGGAACGTAGGCAACCTTCAGGTGCGGTCTAAAACATATCAAAAATACCTAATTCACTTCAAATAACAAAATGCAATTTTTATTCATTCAATGAATTATTCAAACCATTACAACGAATTTATTGAGCAACAAAATACATCAAAACACGAAATCCTAAAACAAAGTGGTCTAAATTGCAATCTCTTAGGGTACTAAGAAAAGTCCAATTTTCTCTTAGCCTTCAAAGGACCACCCGATCGTCTCTCAATCCTTTTCTTCTTGGGTAACGGAGGAGCACTAATACGCACCGAAACCTTCTGTGTTGCGGCACGTCTCCTAGCATAAAAATCATCCAAAGGAGTACCGAAAGGGTCAGCCAGAATGTTACTCGAATCAGCAGCAGCCTCCCTATATCTCAAAGTGCTGCTAGGCTCAAAACCCTTTCCCAACAACTCGGCGCGAAGCACATCAACCCAAGTGATGCCACGGTAAAGGGTGCCAAATAAATAATCCAAGTAGCTCTCAGGAAGGAAGACACTCCCCCGATGCAAAGGAGCAAAAGCCCAACGGTTGCGGTCATCTCCCCAAGCCAACTAAAGCTCACTCGAAAATTCAGGACCCATGTAAGCAACTGGACGAAGAACTCCGTCCCTCGGAAAAGGAATCATCTGTTGGCGACCAAACTGCCACAGAACCCGCTCTGACTGGTAAAATGAAGAATCTCTCAAGCCGGGTACAACCACGTGCTGAAAACCAAGAGTCCATTCCACAGAAGGACGAAGACCCCAAGAAGGAGGACACCACTCAATATCAACGGTCACCCGAGAGGCAAAGAATTTCTTCCAACCATCTTCAGATAAATCCCGGATCAACAGCTTCCTCCTATGAACAGCAAAGGGAGACAAATCACCATCCGGGGAATAAATCTTGAAGTGTTCCCGGAGCCATATGGTCAAGAGCAAAAGGCTTCCCCGACACATCTTGCCCGTCCCATGTAACTCATCAAGGCCGTGCAACGTCTCCCCTACGATAAGAGGGATTATACTAAATTTTTGCTCCTTGGCTTGCAAAATAATTTCAGCCAAATGCGCATCCGCAGTCCCGAATGGTGCAACAAACAGTACTTCACTAAAGAGACAAGCGGCCATGGCATTCCTCTTGAAAGATTGAACCACCGGATCCTCCGAGTGTAAACTGAAGAACATCGGCAACTCAGTTATGTCAACCACAGTACCGTGCAATATCTTCCTCACGTCCTCAACAGGGAGATTCAGTAACTCAACCCAAGAGTCAATGGCACCACGGTGATATTTAGGGACGGCAATCCGACCGGCCAAAGGCATGCCGAGGATGGCCCCGAAATCATCAACAGTCGGCACCATTTCATTAGCCGAAAAGTTGAAGGTATGGCTGTCACAATCCCAGAAAGCCGCGGCAGCTCTCAACAAATTCCAATCCGGCTTCAACGTCCGCAAAGTGAAAAGAATTCGGAACCCGAAGTCTTTGATGAAGGCCTTCTTGGGATGGGTCTTGAAGGAATACACGAAAGTGCCCAAGTCCTTTTCATAACCACCAACAACCTTGGCATCAAGAACAAAAGAATTGGAAGCCATGGAAAATGTTGATCACAAGCAAAGTTGAGCAATAATATGATGTTCAAAAATGGCAGAAAGGAGCTGTGAGAGTCAAGTGGTCAAACAGAAGATGATATTATAGCTGTTGGGGTTTCTTTTGGCCAGCAAATGTCAAGCCCGGAATTTTGCCTCCCAGACGCGCGCGCCACCCGCCAGCGGTCTCAAATGCGCGCGCGTCCCAAGGCCACAAAGGGAAGCGCGCGCCTCCCAAGTCTAGATCACTTCAGAAAAGGGTCTTGTCAGAGATCTCCGGCCTAAATCAAGACGCAGTCCCTGTCCTCGGACACCCAGTTGGGCACACCTTCTTCTGGTCCGCCCTTAAGGCATGTCAAAAATTGGAAATAGGATAGAAACTCCCACTCAAAAGTAGGGTGTCCACCCACGGATTCCGAACTCCCTAAGTTCTGTCACGGGTGCCATACCCCCCTCAAGAGTCAATCTAAACATTTCATCCCTAGCAGGAACATTTTTCTGGTCGCGGTCAACTGTACCCGCACCCCACAATTCAAAAAAGAAGTCAAGTGTGACTCCAAGTGGCACGAGACTCCAAAGAAATATTTCATCAACGGATTTCACTAACGGATTCGTCTCCAAAGGTTCACTAACGGCCTCATCAACGAATTTCACTAACGGATTCGTCCTCAAAGGTTCACTAACGGCCTCATCAACGAATTTCACTAACGGATTCGTCCTCAAAGGTTCACTAACGGCCTCATCAACGGATTTCACTAACGGATTCGTCCTCAAAGGTTCACTAACGGCCTCATTCAAGATATTCAGCCGGCAGGTTCACCTAACGAATCATGCCACCCCCTCTATCAACAAAAGCCGCTCACACAGGGAGCGCACCACTCTCTCTCGCAACTTCAAATTCTTGCTTTCATCGAGTCTTTGCCTTTTTCTTGGTGATATCCTCGGCGGGTGTTTTTAACTTTCGTCGACGTGTTTTGCTTTGCAATCCACGTCGCCGAGGGGCTCTGTAGACACCCCGCCTTGGACCGCTCACCCCAATTGCACATTTGATCTTGTGTTTCTCCCTGTTTTAAGTGTTTCTCGTTAGTTTTTGTCATTTCCGTTAAGTTCCTGACTGACTTCGTTAAGTCCAGGGACTAAACTGAATGACAGGGCTGACTTTCTAGTCCATTCTGTCAAAATTGCCTTCTCTGAGTCGCGCGCCTCCGACAGGAGGAGTCAGGCGCGCGCGCCTCCCGCCCTCAAAGCAGGAAGCACGCGCCTCTGGGCGTCAGTTACAGATTTTTGGCCAGGATTCTCTCCCTTGCTCAATTTACAGGATTTTGCCTGGGAAGGATTTATTGGTGACTGAGTTTTGGCCCCAAAAACACCCCTCTTTCACCTATAAAAACCTCCCTTTACCTCCATTTTCAAGGACCAGAAAATTGAACTTACAAAAACTATACCAAAATCACTTTCTAAAGGTTCTCTAAGGATCTCATCAAGCAATATTTGAAGTTATTCAAATTGTAGGTAAAATTCCATCTTTTCCTTTCTTTTCTACTTCATCTCCTCTCTCTCTTTTTACTCTAATCAAATGTGCAATCACCCAAATCATTTTGGGACATGACTCTAATGATCACCTCATCTCATTGAGGTTGGTTAAGGAGTTATCTCCTACATTCCAAACTCTATTTTAAACCCCCCCTTTTTATGACTTAAAGAAGAAGAAGAAGAACGTTATTATTCATGTAGATTTTGACCAAGCAAGACCAACTTTAGTTGGGCGAGATGGGTGTTTCGGTACTTCCCATCTCGTAATCTAACCCCGAACCTCAAAACAAAGAATCTCTGTTTTCGTAATCAAACTTAGGCTATAATCAATAGGTTTTTCTTATGTTCCTCAAAACATAGGTGGCGACTCTAAACAATCTAAAACAAGTTAGACATCCTAGGATAATTCACCGCTCGAGCCTAAAGCCATGGTTTCCCGGGGTATCTACACATTGATCCAATCATATCATTTGAGTTTGGCCAAACATTTCATCAACATCATTCTACGAGGGGCCCAAGCTCAACATCTCTTCGAAGAGGGACAAATCCATTTAGCTTATTATTCTTCCCTACGTGAATCCGATTATGCCAATCATACCCTTTATAACTACCTGGTTAAAGTTAGCGTTTGAATATGTCAAACATAATGTTCATCAAGTGGAAGACTATAATAACTTCATGTCTAAGGATTCAAATGACATAACTAATATGAGATCTATATATGACATTGCCCATGACATAAATCTCATAGAGCGGGTCATGTACAGTACCTTGTTCACCAACAAGTACCCATAAGTCTAACATGATAACATACATAACTTTTAAATAAACTAGCCTAGGGCACCAACACTAACACCTCGGAGACGTGGATTGCAAAGCAAAACGTGTTGACGAAAGAAAGACAACCGCCAAGGACATCGACAAGGGAAAATAAAGACTTGATGAAAAGAAGGATAGAAGTGCGCTCCCTGTGTGAGAGGCTTTTGCTGGAAGAGGTATGGTGATTTCAGTGGTTCATCATGGACCAAATTTCTGTTTGGAGCCGTATTTGCTATTTTACTGTTTGAAGCCGCACTTGCTGTATGCTGTTTGAAGCCGCATTTGCTTGCTATTGAGCCGCACTTGCTGTATGTTGTTCGAAACCGCATTTGCTTGCTATTCGGAGCTGCACTTGCTGTATGCTGTTTGAAGCCGCATTTTCTTGCTATTCGGAGCCGCACTTGCTGTTTTGCTGTTCGGAGCCGCACTTGCTGTATGCTGTTTGAAGCCGAATTTGCTGTGTGCTGTTTGAAGCTGCATTTGATTTCTATTCGGAGCCGCACTTGTTGTATGCTGTTTAAAGCCGCATTTTCTTGCTATTCGGAGCCGTAATTGTTGTTTTGCTGTTTGGAGCTGCACTTGCTGTATGCTGTTTGAAGCCACATTTGCTGTATGCTGTTTGAAGCCGCATTTTCTTGCTATTCGGAGCCGCACTAGCCGTATGCTATTTGAAGCCGCATTTGCTTGCTATTCGGAGCCGCACTTGCTGTTTTGGTGTTCAGAGCCGCATTTGCCAAATTGCTATTCGGAGCCGCATTTGCTGTATGAAGGCATTTGGATGCTGGGGGATTAACTCTTGTACCTATTATGTGTGTGCTTTACAGATATACATTCTTGTGCGAGAAAATGTGTGAAGTGTGAAATTGTGCTTGTGGTGCGTTGTGATTTGAAAAGCAGGGATTGCTTGAGAGAGACTTTGAAAGAAAGGTTTAATGGGTAATGTTCATACCTTCACTTACCATGGCCGCTTGATTCAGGATGGATTTCTGGTGTTGTGACTTTGATGAAGGATGTCGACGCTTTTGATGAAGATGAGTTGCTTTCACTTTTGATAGAGGCATGATCACTCTTAATGATGGGTTGGTCGTGCCAAATGCTGCCTACGTATCCCTTGAAATGATTCAGACCAGCGTAGTTCAAGGGTGATGGAGAGCGCTGGGGAAGAAGCTATGAGCAAAGCAAAATGAAGCACATACATTTTACACAAGTATGGAGACAAAGAAAAAGAAATTTTTTTTTTTTAAGATTAGAAGTAAAAGAATATATACACTTGCGAGATTTTTTTTTTTTTTTTTTTTTTTCATGGGTGAACCATTTTAACCATCGTGTGCTTGTAAAGCCAACCCAAGATCAATTCATATTCGGTCGAAGTCCGGCTCGTCTCATTTGAATTCTGTTGTTGCTGTTTTGGCCAACGAAGCGTGATGTCTAGCCCCTAGAGATTTGTCGGTTATGGGGCTCCAAAAGACTTTCGATGCCAAGATACCAAGGGGTTGTTGATCGTAAAGCCCCTAGAACGCCTTTGATGCCAAACTTTGAGTAACTTGCATAGCCCCAAGATAAATCAGCTCTTGGTCCATTCAAATAAATTGCCTTTTGTTGTTGACGTGAGCAAGCCCTAAGATAAGATTATTGATACCAAGCTTCGAGAGATTGCTAAGCCCCAAGATGGTGGAATTTGAAGACCTTTTGATGTAAAGCCCCAAAAACGTCTTGGAATTGACTTGGTATTATATTGAGAGCGGATGGACCATTTGGTAGAACTCTTGATAGTGATCTCCCTCTTACTCTTTCTTGGAGATGAATGGCCTTATTGTGGTCGGTATCCAAATGGCAGAAGTTCCAAGTCAAAAAGTGTAGCAAGGTCTTCGGAAATTGTCTTGGTAGAGATTGTGGATGATAAGGTCTTGGCGTGATAAAGTCCCAAATGGGTATATTTGCTTGAGTCCTCTTGGGTTGAACTAATAACGGATCTTTGGATACAACTCGTGCGGATGCAGCTTGTGCCTTTGATCTTAGAGAAGGGGGTGCTGAATTGCAGAAACATTGGGTATGGTACCCGCTATAACCCGTTTTAGTGAGTTTAGCATATTGAATCTTTTTCCTTTTCTCTAAGACTTCCTTCATTATCTCGTCGTAAGTCACAACATAACAAGAATCATCAAATTCATTCATAATATCGGAGCCCTCCTTTCAAACCAAAAGTCCTTTGACGTGAAGTACTAAGAGACCCTTTAAGCTTGGACCACTCCCCACACTGCATTGCTCAAGTATCATTGCCCAAAATATTGTCAAAGCCCCTTAAAAAGACTTTCGGTGCCAAATTGATAGAGGAAGATTCAAATGTTGCACATGACTTTGCTAGGGCCATCGTTGGGGGAGGTGAAGTGTGTTGGTGTGTATGCCCTAGGCACGTTATTTTGAACGATGTTTATGTTATTATTTATTTCATTATATAAAGAGATGTTTGATTATTATTGTTACATGTTTATTCATAATAATCTCCGTCCCTAGTTTGCTCCTATGGAACTAATATAAGGGTTGATTGATAATCATGAGATGATTATGTGTATGAGATACAAATCAGACTTATAGGTATATGTTGTGAAATGTATACTGGAAATGACCCGCCTTTGAGATTTATGTCATGGTCAATTGTCATAATTAAATCTCAAATAGTTAATATCATTGATATCCTTAGGCATGAGATTGTTATAGTCTTCCACTTGGTGAACATTATGTTTGACTCACTCTAACGTTGTCTTTAACCGGATAATCATAAGGGGTGTGATTGGCATGACTAGAATCAAGTAGGGAAGAGTAACAAGTCAAGACTGGATTTGTCACTTTATAAGAGAGATGTCAAGCTTAAGGCCTCTCGATGAATGATGTTGATGAAAACTCAAATGGATTGATGATATCGATTGCATTTGTATTATCAACATATTCAGATATCGAGAAAGTATTGAACAAAGATAAGTTGACCGTTGGACCGTGGCTTATGTTCAATGAGATCAAAGACAAAGGGATTGTGATACTTTCTATAAAGATACGCGTTTAAACTTTGGATTACAAAGTTATACTATTTGGGTAGTCATAATGGCTTGCTAGAGTCCTCTTATAATTTACGAGGGCTGAATGGTTTGGACTCGTTGCCATCATAGTATAATCCTATTGAGTCATACACACAGAACGGATCAAGGCACGGAAAAACTAATGGGCCAGCTCAGACATCTGTACGGATGGTTTGGAAAAACTGGGACGCGACCACACCATCCGTACGGATGGTTTGTCCGCTGACAAATTGTTGGCAGATTTCTTTCTCGAAAAGAAATCCTTTGTCCTTATGGAATTAGGTTACTCCCTGGTGTTAGTACCCAACCTGAAAATGAGTTATTAGGCATTCTAGAACTCACAGGGACCTCCCAGGTATTTACAAACTACGCAGGACTTATCCAGGATTTCTTGAAAAGCCTAGATAAGGAGATATTGACGACCTGATCGGATGAAGATGCAAATATAGACGTTATCTAATCATCCTCCAGAGTCCAAATTAATCAGAGCATTGGGAACCGAGCCAAACACTTGGACCGGTCAGGCGGCCAGTCAGGGTTGGGCCGGGCGGCCACTTCTTCCAGGTCAGAAACCCTATAAATATGTGACCTCAGTTCATAATTTCGACACACAATTCTCTCCTCCGAGTTCTACAATCTAAACTGCAGACAGAACTCTCTCTCTAAGCCTTTCTAGCAATCCCGAATGTCCGACAAATCCGCGCAAGAGATTCGACTTTGTTCTTGTTAAAATTGGTGAGAATTCTACATGTTTTCTTAGCTTAGATCTGATTTATGCTAGTTTCATTATGTTTATACACCTATATTCATATAATTCATAACGAGTTCTTCATGTTCTTGCTAGAATTCATGATATGCTCTATGACAATGGCAGCGATCTTCATGCTTATGTGTTTACTTCATATATGTTCATGATGTTCTTATTACTATGTTAGATTGAACATGCTAGATCTAATGTTTTAATCCATGTTCATAATGTATAGCCGATGATGATCCACGAGATCTAGGAACTACTTCTAAACCCTAAACTTTAGGTAAATATTCCCTTGATCAATAACTCTCCAAGGATGAATATGATGGATACACATTGATCTTATCAATGGTATAATCATTATTCTAGGATGTGATCATCTTGTATGATTCTTTCTCCTCCCCCTTCATTATGCATGATCCCTCTTCTTCTCTCTATTCTGATTATATGCGAACTACGTCGACCTGAGCTTCTCATCACGAGAGGAACTTAGGCAATCTTCGGATCCGGTCTGAATCACTAACACACTACTAACACATTCGTCATTATAGAAAGTCCGATCTATCGGGCGATAGGAGTGATAACTTGATATTCTTCTCTTATCATAACTTGACCCCCGAACCCTCTCTGTTAGATTTTCTCAAAGTTTTAGCTCGATAAAAACAACCTGACGACTCTTAATAGGTTAAATGCCAACTTGAATATCCTAATCCCATAGAAAAGATAAAATAAAGATAAATAAAATAAAGACTTCCCGTGGGTCACCCGCATTTCGGAAAGGGGGATTCACAGTGGCGACTCTGCTGGGGACTAGCTTTGAACATCTTCAAACATAGAGGGTCAAACTTTCGTCAATATCATGATTGTATTCTTACTTGTTTCTTTCCCCCCTGTACTTTATCTCTTGTACATATCTGCTGCCCTTGTACTTTAGTGCGTTAACATCTTAACTGCTCCCCTAACTGTTTTGCATTGCATACATGTAAATACAAAAAAACTCTCTGTTTTCTCCCTAAAAAATAACTAGTTTTTGTCCACACACTACCACCAGGTCCATGTCACACTGCACACCCTACTAGATACTCCGCTGAGTGCACAGATTTTGGTGATCCTGTCGCCTCTATCTTCGTGGCACCCGGGCTATTTAACTCACTGTTTTCACTTGTGAAGCAGTCGAGGTTAATCCCTTGTTCATTTCTAAAGCCATGCACTCACAGAGTCTAGGACACTCCAAAGTTAACTGGTTGGTTTGACTAGCTTTTCTTTATAGACAATTAATGTGTCGTTCATGCCGTCATCCGTTAAGTCTTTAATGAGTCGAGATCATTCGAGAGAAAAAAGCACAAAAAATGAAATTCCCTACGAGGATGTGCATATGGTAAGCCGAGTGATACTTTGTACAAGGATCTCAACTTATTAAATACATAACGGAAGTAACATAAACATTACATTAAATGCCTTTAAACAAGGGTTAGTCGCTAGGATCCGTTAGGTCGGTGGAAGTCGCTTGCCCTATAGGACCCTCGCCCAAATTGTCCGTTTGGGATGTGCAATACAGGTGAAAAACGAGGGGTCTATAGACGTAGTGATGACCTCCACTGATCCAGGTTTTATAGATAGTAACCCAAAAAAGGGTACCCCTTCCAACCATTAGGACTAATAATACATTGTTTTTGTAAATAACAAAATACATTGCATGAGCCTCGTCCCATCTTAAACCTCTCATCCGCTACCTCTACAGAGAAGCAAGTTTGGGTCCGTTCCGGTGGTCGTCTTCAACAGTCAAGCCCTCCGCAAGCTCAGTCTTTAGTCTCTACATCAACGATGTCTCCATCATCAGAGCCTACTATTCCTGGTGTCTCCACTCCTGTAAGGATCCCGCCCAAAAAAAAACACGCGCGCGTTTCAAGGGCGAAATACCAAACGCGGGAACCAGACCAATTTAACGGAGTCGCCACATTTTGTTAATTTTAAACCCAACAAAATGACAAAGGTTTGAGTTCAAAGGTTCGGAGGTCAGGTTACAACTTGGGAAGACTTTTTACGTCCTCCCAGGTTGCCTCGGATAAAGCCGAGTCTCCCTTGTTAGTTAACAAAAGTGCATGTGTGTGTGTGTGTTTTAACGGAAAATCTTTGTTTTAACTTTTTATTTATCTTTTCAACTGAAAAAGGGGTTTGTTTGACAAGAAAACAGAAGACAGAAGGGCAAAATGGTCAATCTCCCCATACGTCCAAAGTAGCCGTACGGATGGGGAGACCACTCCTGGGATTTTACAGTTTATTCAAGCAACAGTCCAGTTCTAGGCAGAAACAGAGCATTCTGCTTGAACTGGACCAAACTGTTCTGATTCCAGTTTGTTATTCCAACACAAAACAACATTAAAAACTCATTCCTATGCCATTTGATCATCAAAGAACCTCCCAAAACAAGAGTTTGGGCATGATCAAAGGCAATCATGGGAGAAACATGGAAAAGGTGGCCAATATGCCCTTTTGAGCCATAGTGACCATTTGATGAGTAAAGATTGAAACTTTACAATCAAAATGGCTCTTCTAGGCAAGATTAATCCTTTAGGGACAAGAACAAACCATAAAGATTGGATCTTTATTACCCAAACTTGGGAATTTTGGGCTAGATCAAGGTGATGAGGATAAAGATTGAGACTTTATCCTCAACATGATCATCATAGCTTAAAATGAGCAAAATGAACAACAAGAGCATCATCCATGACAAGAATGTAAATGAACAATCAACAAGCCATGATCAAACTAGGTTTGAACCTCTTCCACATAAAGTATGGAGGGCACCTTTGATCATCTCATGGCTTGGACTAGGAAATATAAATAATAATAGATATATGTATATTGCTTGAATGGACAAGACTTGCAAGAATGTAAAGATCAACAATAAATGACAAGATCAAAGATAAATAGAGTTCTTAGATGAAGAGAAGGGAGGGGGAGGAGGTGGCTTTACCTATCTTGGTTTAGGCCAATCTTCGTTTCTCTCTTTCACTCTTTGTTCACTCTTACTCACACTATTCTGAGGTGAATTCGACAGAGTTACTTTAGTTCTAATGTTTCTCCCCCCCTGAAATGATCACCAAGGGGTTCTTTTTATAGGGACTGAGGGTGCCCAAACCAGCCGTATGGCTAGGCCCCTCTAGTACCCAAAGCATCCGTACGGCTCAGCCTGGCGAGCTTCTGGATTTTTCCAATTTTATACCAGAGTAGTCCTGGAATTTATAGCTTATCCTAGGGAGGTCCTGGCCTATTAGCTTATCCCTGAAACGGTGCTAAGGCTACCTCTAAGATAGCTCGGTTTCAGATTAGGGTACTTACAGAGCCCCTCGGCAACGTCGCTTCGAAGGAGCGGGGTTGTCGATAGAAATAAGCATCCCAATCTGATGGGACGATGGCTTTAACCGATTTTGGTTGCATGGCTGGACCTAGTAGTATAGGATTCCTACGTATCCCGTTCACGGGGAATCAAGCCTAACGTAGTTCGGAGGTATGCGGGGTTACTTAGATCCGCAAGGAGGCATGACTCTAGGGGTCAGAGGCGAGACATGGTCAACTTGGCTCTATGGGAGAGAGTTAACTTGCTGGGGATACAGTCAACTTGACTCTATAGGAGAGGGTTGACTTACACGGGATAGATTTTTACTGGGCTTACGTCGGGGACGGCCTATGGTGACTATTCAAAGTCCAAGCTTGACCGGGGTCTACTCCATCTTCGGGGAGATTGATGGGAAAACTGGTCTTACGTCCTTCTAAGAACTGCCGGGACAAAGGCTCTAGTCTATAACGGCTATTCTAAGTCATAGCTTGACCGGGGTCAACTCCATCTTTGGGGAGATTGACGGGAAAACTGGTCTTACGTCCCTCTAAGGACTGCCGGGACAAAGGCTCTAGCCTATAACGACTATTCTAAGTCATAGCTTGACCGGGGTCAACTCCATCTTTGGGGAGGTTGATGGGAAAACTGGTCTTACATCCCTCTAAGGACTGCCGGGACAAAGGCTCTAGCCTATAACGACTATTCTAAGTCATAGCTTGACCGGGGTCAACTCCATCTTTGGGGAGGTTGACGGGAAAACTGGTCTTACGTCCCTCTAAGGACTGCCGGGACAAAGGCTCTAGCCTATAACGACTATTCTAAGTCATATCTTGACCGGGGTCAACTCCATCTTTGGTGAGGTTGACGGGAAAACTGGTCTTACGTCCCTCTAAGGACTGCCGGGACAAAGGCTCTAGCCTATAACGACTATTCTAAGTCATAGCTTGACCGGGGTCAACTCCGTCTTTGGGGAGATTGACGGGAAAAATGGTCTTACGTCCCTCTAAGGACTGCCGGAACAAAGGCTCTAGCCTATAACGACTATTCTAAGTCTAAGCTAATGGGCTTACGTCGGGGACGGCCATAATAAGCATTAAGCAAAAGACCATTTCCAAATTTTAACTGGGCTTACGTTGTGGACGGCCATAATAAGCATTACGCAAAAGACCATTTCCAAATTTTATCTGGGCTTACGTCGAGGACGGTCATAATAAGCATTAAGCTAAAGACCATTTCCAAATTTTAACTGGGCTTACGTCGAGGATGGCCATAATAAATTTCACAAAGCTGGGCTTACGTCGCTAGGACTGCCTGTGGTGACTTCGGGAACCTAAATTTTCTAGGTTCAATTCAAGTTGCATGAGCCAAGGAGGGCATTTTTCGAATCTTGGGGAAAAAATCTTGTTCAAGGTCCGAGGGGCACAAGGGTAATTTTAGGCTGAGATTTTTCTTCGCCCAAACCATCCGTACGACTTAAGAGGGCGTCTTCTTCTTTTTTCAAAAGGCAGCCATACGGATGGTTGCCCCAATCTTCAGACGAAAAAAACAGAGAGAAAAGAGGCGATTTTGAGAGGGAAAACTCCATCAATTTCCAAATTTTCTTACTCGGATTCCTCAAGGATTGATCATGGCGGGACGGGCACGCGCGGGTTATCCTAGAGGGGCGGAGAAGAGGCTAGACATGGCTCGAAACTTTCGAGGCTACGCTATCAATCTCCGGGATGAGGGAGCGGGTTTCTACAAGTCTCCCACAATTCACTTGTGCCATGGCGACGGGGTAAGCATTCTTCCTACTCACATTTGGGCCTTGCACGTCTTTCCTAGGCCTAGGGTTTTTGTCCATGCCATTTGAGATCTTCGCATTTCTTGACGCGATTTCATGAAATTGACCTCATTTTTGTGTCATTGGGACCATTCGGGACGTGAGTATGTGCTCATTGCCTCATTTGGACATGCCTAGCTAAACTTCCCAAAATCAAAGTATGTTGCCCGTGGTCCATGCATAAACTACTTGTACCTTAGGTTCGACTATTCATTTTGGCACAGTTAAGTGCATGCTAGCATTTCCTAGGATAAGTTGTTGTATGTTTGTGGGGGAAATTATGGGATGGGCATATTATTGTTGAGACCAAAATGACAATTTCTCCGAAAGTGACTATGCCTTTTCGGGACGGAAAGAATATGACCCTTGAAAATGACTTATGCACCTTTTAAAGGGGACGGGAACTTTTCTCAAAAAATGACCTTTAAAATGACTTATGCAATTTTAAAGGGGACGAAAACTTTTCTCCAAAAATGGCCCTTAAAATGACTTATGGAATTTTAAAGGGGACGAAAACCTTTCTCTGAAAATTGACCCTTAAAATGACTTATGCAATTTTAAAGGGGACGGAAACATTTCTCCAAAAATGGCCCTTAAAATGACTTATGCAATTTTAAAGGGGACGGAAACTTTTCTCTAAAAATTGACCCTTAAAATGACTTATGAAATTTTAAAGGGGACGGAAACTTTTCTCTAAAAATTGACCTTAAAATGACTTATGCAATTTTAAAGGGGACGGAAACTTTTCTCCAAAAATTGACCCTTAAAATGACTTGTGCAATTTTAAAGGGGACATAAACTTTTCTCTAAAAATGGCCCTTAAAATGACTTATGCAATTTTAAAGGAGACGGAAACTTTTCTCTCATTTGTTATTTTTTTTTTGTGCAATCATTATGAGCATTGGTATCTGTAAACTATGTTATTCATACCTTTGCTGTGTTTACCTGTAGGGTGGTGATCCTAAGTCTCGAGGGTCGCCGGATGCTTGCTTCTCTTTGTGGGAAGCCATGCCTGAGTCTGTTGATGATGCTTCCGGTCCGAGGGAGTGGGTGGCACGCACGGGACTGGTGCCTTTTATAGAGGCTGTGGGCCAGCTGGTGAACACCAATAGGAGTATGGGGCTTCTTAATGCCCTGGGTGAATATTGGTGGGACACAACCGACACGTTCCATCTGAGCTGGGGAGAGGTGACTATGACCCCTACTGACTTTGCGATGATTACCGGGCTTTCCTCTGGCGGGCATCCGGTTGTTTGGAGGGATAGGATCCCCGAGGCCGAGATCAGGGCGCTCATTGGATTTTCAGGTCCTACCAAGGGTTTGGGCATCCTAGTGCAAACAATTGAGAGGGTCATTCGGGCCAACTTTCTAGAGTATGCGGCGGGCCGGATTACCGCTGAGCAGCTTGGGCGCTCCTATGTATGGCTCCTCCTCAGTAGCACCATTTTTGCCAATGCTGACACTACCTGTATGTTCCCTCTTCTTGTGTCTTTGACTACACCTGGGGTCATCAGAGACATTGCTTGGGGTGAGGCTGGTCTGGCCGAGCTATTCATGGAGCTCGATAAGTATAGCCGGAAAGCGAGCAAGTCTTTGGCTTGCTTTCAGTTTGCCCTAGAGGTACTTCCACTTCGGCCTTTGCTTTACTTTTTGCATTCGGCCTATTCTTCATTTCAGTGTGCTGACGGCTTTCCTTGCCGTTTCTTTTATAGGCTTGGTACTACGAGATCTTTGGCAACTATCCCTGGAGGCTGGCTCTTGACCGGGACCTCATCTTTCCGGCCATAACCTGCTTGGCTAGGGAAGCTCGGGAGAAGAGAGGGTCTAAGGGACGAGTTTTTGTCCGCTATGCTGATGTAAAAGCGGTTTTGAGGGGTGCCATGCCCGCGGAGCTCAACTTTTTCCCTTGGTCTCGGTATGAGGGGCGGGAGGTGGTCTTTGATCCGAGCGAAGCCCTGAGGGTGACCAGACGGAGGATATTGCTGGTGGGGTTTAGAAGCGAGGCCTTTTATTTAGGTGAGAGAGTTTTGTGGCAGCATGGACTAGGCCTCATGCAGAGGGTGCCCGTTGATCCGCCCGAGACCATGTTCGTTGCTGACCGTGGGGATGACCCTTTTTCTCATGGGAGCGGATGTCGCTGTATTGATCACTGATGAGCCATACGGGCGGTTTGTGGCCACGAGGCTGAGATCGCCACAGGTGGTGGCCTCTGGGGTAGCTCCTCCAGTGTGGCATGACTATTCTTTCGTTTATGCTGACGGCCGGGTTCACATGATGGCCGTGGCTGTTGCAGAAGGGGAAGCCCCGGTTGGAGAAATTCCCGTTGACGTGGTATGCATTCTTTTCCATTTGTGCACACTCATCCCATATTCCTGTCTCCTCCCTTGCTGAGCAGTTTCCTTATCCATGTGCAGGTTGCTGCGTGAGCTTTGCTGGGGAGGCCTTCTCTCCTAAAACGGGCCAAAAGGTGGCTAAAGAGGTTCGTTGGGCGCTCTTCTAAGGGGCCTCGGACAGAATCCAGGTTTGCACCGGGCAGAAACTCGGTGAGTGGTGGGGAGAGGCCTTTCCGTCGGTCGTCGAGCGTGGAGCTACCGCCGTCCTTTGTTCGTCGCCATACCTTAGGCGGGGCTGATTTGGAGGCCTTTCGTGATTCTCTCCGTGATCCTGGCTCCCACGAGGTCGCTCCGGACCCATTTGCCCACTTGGCCTTAGAGCGCGTGGATCCCCTACCGGCAAGACATTCGGGTTTTCACTCCCAGATTCCTCCTTCCTTCTTTCCAGGCCAATCCTCTTCGGGTGAAGGTTCCAGCATGGCAGAATCCATTTTCTTCTTTGACCCTAGCATGTACCCGCGTCGTCCTTTGGAGAGAGTTCATTCGCCTCCGGAGGATCCTTACCCAGATTCAGACAAGGGTGCACCAACCTGAACAATTTTTCTTTTGGTTTGTTTTATTCGAAAACAGTGTATGAAAATTTGTTATCTTTAGTTGTTTAAATCATTGTAAATTCATCATTTATGCCTGGCTTGGGCCTCGAGAGGGCTTTGTGGTCATTATTGGACCGTCGGGGATTCCCAAGATGTGTTTGGACTCAATCACGAGGGGTTTGACAGACTTTGAACAAGCGAAAATGAGTTTAGCTTGTGGGAGATCAGTTGATATAGGCTGTTGATGTGAATTTTTTTTTTCACAGGGACAAAACCAGCCGTAGGGGTTGTTCAAGCATGGTTGACTTTTCCGACCAAATTTTCTGGGTGCTTCTGGGGAATTTTGACAGATGAGGGTTTATTTGGCTTAGACTGTTTTACTCAAAGCATGACTTTTCGTCGGTCTTTCCATTGCACGATTACGGCTAGCCAGCCCCATTGTGATGTCTTGTCGAGACTAATCCTCGGGTTTTTCGACCACGGTTTGCCAGCCCCAGTGTTTCACCTTTCCGGGAATCATTCCTCGGGTTTCTTTCCCTTAATTGTCCAACCATATCACTTTTCTCCTTTCCATATTTCCTTTATCTTCCCTCTTTAGGAGTGGCCTAGTTGACTTTTGACACGGACGAAAGCAAAATTTGACTTTGACATGGACAAGAGCAGATTACCCTTGCTCACGCGAGTAAACACACATAGGCTTTTACGGGAGTGAGTCCCTTTTCTGAGAGAGGAAGCCTATGGACAGAAATTCATGTGTTTGGCTCTTTCCTAAGATGTGGAAGAGAAGACTTGTCGAGGCATTCGAAATCAGCTTCAATTAATGTAATCAAGATGTTTGCTTGAACAGATCTTGATTAGTATTTAGGTCAAAATTCAAGTAATTAGCCTTAACGTGCATAACTGTTACGACCCGTTGGGATTAAGATTTGATCAATGGCAAGATCGGGAGGAGAAGTTGTTTATGGGGGGATTAGTCATTATCTGGAGAATTGGTCATTGATGGGACCGGGGAAGGAGAACCGGGTCATTTTGGGAGGACCAAGGTTGTATGGATTCATTTCGTGTTATGACCGGACCCGAAGGTTGCCTACGTTCCCCTCAGTGTGAGGAGCTCAGGTCATCGTAGTTCGGCTCTTGGGCCACTTTGGCCGGGGTTGGTATCTTTTGCTGTCTCGGAGGACGTCATTGCTGACTTTTCCTTGGGTGAACTCTTTGAGATGGGCCTTTTTGGGTGTACCCTTTTTGATATGGACGGGCTATTTACTGCAAGCATTTCTTTTTGCCATTTTTTTTTTCGCCGTTTTTCACCTATCCTATCTTTGATTTTGACAATTCGGGAAGTTTGCATGTGCACGTATGGCTGAACTTTGGTGGCTGAGCAACAACGTCCTCGTCTTTTCACTGTCTTGGGATGCTTCTAATGTGCGTCGGGAGTTTGCCTCAGAAAGGTGTCTTGGGTCGTGTATCGGGTAGTGTATGGGGGAAGATCTGCCATTGATGGTCTCCTTCATGCCAACGGGTCACAACATTCATTCATCTTTAGATTAATCATTGGAATTTAGCACCTTTTACATTTAGATCCATTCATCCCTTTATAAGTCGTTGTTGACTTCTATGTTTGGGGGAATCAACTCATCATATCGGGGATATAACAATCATTTGGAAACATTAATGGGAGTGATTCCGAGAGTTGGTGTAATTTTTCAAATAATGCCTCAAGTCAAGGGAGAATAGAAGTAAAAGACAATTCACTTCATGGAAGACTCAATTTTTACAACTCTGGACTTGACTATTGACTCAACCATCGCCACATTGTGGCTTTTTACATACCTTGGCCTCGCAGGGCCTTTTGGGAAAGCTAAAAGAAAAAAGAAAGACAAAAGACTATATCCACTACGGATTTAGGAGACTCTCTAGAACACAAATACTAGGCCACTCCTAACGACTTCTTCTCTTCCTCATTCCTTCTCATTGCGTCCCTGGCTCAGACCCACTTGTCCCCTCGTTTGGTAATGACACCCTCATCAATGAGTGCTTGGATGTGATTTCTCAGGGTGAGACATGCATTTGTGGAATGACCTGGTGCTTGGTGGTATTTGCAAAGTTGTTTTGGGTCGTGACGGGCTCCGACTGGCTCCGTCCATATCACATGTCGGCCAAGAAGCTCAACCTTACCGGCCTCGAGTAGGTGGTCTAACACTTGCTCTCTAGGCATTCCCAACTCATGGAACCAGCGGTAGTGAGCCCCTTTGCCCTGGAGGTGAAATTCTCCCACAGCCGCTGCGGGATTTCCATGGGATACCGCGACAGGTCGGAGCTGATCGCGGGGCTCTTGTTCGACCTGAGCCAGCTGGTTGGGGGCAGTCTTTGGTGGGGAGGAAGACTTCTCGGAATACCTTTTGAGCTCCTCAATGGACTTCACAATTTCGTGGAGGCACTCTCGGGGGTTCCTTGAGTTGTGCCTTTCCAATTCATCGGTCAAGTCTGCTCGGCTATGTAGGAGATCGTACCGGCGATCATATTTTTCCTCAAAGTCCTTTTTAAGTCTCTTTCCCCCCTCTTCCCATAGTTCCTCGACTTTCTTGTGAAGTACCTCCTTGATCTCCTTCCGAAGTTGTTGGACCACTTTGATCGCTTCATTGCGGTCGACCTCCATCTTTCGCATTTAGTCTCTCATTGTACCCACCGTTCGTTCCAGGAGCTTAACCCTACCCTCTAGCCGTGCTTGCACATCCAAACGGACGTCTGCCTCGACTACTTGGGACTTGTTTTCCATTGTTTCCTATCTTACAAATGACCAACAAACCGTAAGGGCACCGTGGAAGGATTTTTCGGGAAGTCATGCTTTGATGTAAAACAAAAACTCGACACACAAGAGACACTGACTCGAAGGGGATAACAAGTTTGACTCTTCTTTAGGGGGAAGAAACCCAAGCCAAGCGTTTTGATGAATTTACAAATTCCCTTTTCCTTTTCTATCTTTTTTTTTTGAAAAAGAAGTTCATTTATTCTTTGGATTATCTTAGCCGGCTTTGTCACATAAACAAACGTTAGTGCACAATTCAGGGGCTCAACTTTCATTATTTCATTTTTCTCAAGGCATGTCTTATTCCTAATTGGTTGGAAAAGATCAGTCTTCTTTTTCGCAACTATTCTATAACCCTGGATCAGTGGAGGCCATCACTACGTCTATAGACTCCTCGTTTTTCACCTGTATTGCACGCTCCCAAGGACGGACTATCCCGGGCGAGGGTCCTATAGGGCACGCGGCTTCCACCGATCAAAAGAAATGAACCTAGGGTCTAGTACATCGTAAGGTTCCCAATACGTGGGTCATCCTAATCATGGTTAAACCCCAGCCGGGATCGAGACTTTTCTCCAAAGGTTACACCGAAGGCTGCACCGACATTCCGACATGACCTCATTTTGAATGAGGCGTCTCGATCCTTGACCATGGGCTTAAGGATAATCAAAATAACTCGTACATTAGGGCTCGACGACACGGTTTCACCCTATCCTTAGTACATGGCCCTTGCTAATTGCGGTCGTCACTAACACACGAGTTGGAGACTGGTTAGGCCACGCTTGCATTACATCAAGGAGTCACAACTCGGGCATTAATTTGGCCACAATTAGCTTTGAGCACGTATCAAGGATGTGGTAACGTGAACTAGACCAAAAACCAACCATAGTCACGGTATTTGTGTGTCACGGACAAGTGTGGTTGACTCGGTTCAGAAGGGAAGGTGGGATGGACCCGTGCGCGCATCGAAGGGAACAAGAGCGCCCAACGAGCTGCATCGTGGCATCCACCCCGGGTTTAAAGGGTATTTGGAACGTGCACGGTCAAGTGCGCGTGGTGTGAAGTCATTCTATGCTCCCTTTTGAGTAAAAAGAGAGATTTTCAATTCGTTTTTCGATAGCAAGAGCATGGCATAAGCAAGATATCAACAAGTATGAACAAGCATGGATTGAGCAATTTATACACAACAAATCAAGGAATATAAGCAAACAAAGACCAAAACTTGTACATGTACCAAGTTGTGCACAACAAAGAATTTTGAATCAAACTTTTGCAAAAGAAATATTTTACATTGAAACCCTTTTGTACAAAGCAATTTGTGCACAACGAGAAGACTCAAGAAAAACCCTTACAAAAAGGATTATGCACGATGAGGTTTTGGAAACCATTTTATTGACAAAAGATCATGCATAACCAAGTTTTATTACCTTTTAAAACCAAGTTTTGGCCAAAAGAATGAAGGTAATGTGCACAAGTAAGATTGTAAATTTGGAACCTGGACAAGTAGAAGCAGAGGGGCACCCAGAATGTTGCAGCCCTGCACCAAACTGTTAATTGGCAACATTCTGGCCCCTACCCAAAGTAGCCGTACGGCTAAAGCAAGATGGTGAAGATTTTTCTTAGTTTCTCCAACTTCTGATCATCAAGCCCCAGTTTATTGTATTTCCAGAACGTATGTACTCAAAACAGTTCAAACAGAAACATCAAACACACACAAATATGCAAGAAGTCAACTAATGGGAACGGGAGTTTGACCCTCACAAGAATGCCCCCGAACCTTCTAGAAAGAAGTCCGAAAGCACTCTAATCCCCAGCGGAGTCGCCACTGTAAGGATCCCGCCCCAAAAAAAACACACGCGCGTTTCAAGGGCGAAATACCAAACGCGTGAACCGGACCAATTTAACGGAGTCGCCACATTTTGTTAATTTTAAACCCAACAAAATGACAAAGGTTTGAGTTCAAAGGTTCGGAGGTCAGGTTACAACTTGGGAAGAGTTTTTACGTCCTCCCAGGTTGCCTCGGACAAAGCCGAGTCTCCCTTGTTAGTTAACAAAAGTGCATGTGTGTGTGTGTGTTTTAACGGAAAATCTTTGTTTTAACTTTTTATTTATCTTTTCAACTGAAAAAGGGGTTTGTTTGACAAGAAAACAGAAGACAGAAGGGCAAAATGGTCAATCTCTCCATACGGCCAAAGTAGCCGTACGGATGGGGAGACCACTCCTGGGATTTTACAGTTTATTCAAGCAACAGTCCAGTTCTAGGCAGAAACAGAGCATTCTGCTTGAACTGGACCAAACTGTTCTGATTCTAGTTTGTTATTCCAACACAAAACAACATTAACAACTCATTCCTATGCCATTTGATCATCAAAGAACCTCCCAAAACAAGAGTTTGGGCATGATCAAAGGCAATCATGGGAGAAACATGGAAAAGGTGGCCAATATGCCCTTTTGAGCCATAGTGACCATTTGATGAGTAAATATTGAAACTTTACCATCAAAATGGCTCTTCTAGGCAAGATTAATCCTTTAGGGACAAGAAAAAACCATAAAGATTGGATCTTTATTACCCAAACTTTGGAATTTTGGGCTAGATCAAGGTGATAAGGATAAAGATTGAGACTTTATCCTCAACATGATCATCATAGCTTAAAATGAGCAAAATGAACAACAAGAGCATCATCCATGACCAGAATGTAAATGAACAATCAACAGGGCATGATCAAACTAGGTTTGAACCTCTTCCACACAAAGTATGGAGGGCACCTTTGATCATCTCATGGCTTGGACTAGGAAATATAAATAATAATAGCTATATGTATATTGCTTGAATGGACAAGACTTGCAAGAATGTAAAGATCAACAATAAATGACAAGATCAAAGATAAATAGAGTTCTTAGATGAAGAGAAGGGAGGGGGAGGAGGTGGCTTTACCTATCTTGGTTTAGGCCAATCTTCCTTTCTCTCTTTCATTCTTTGTTCACTCTTACTCACACTATTCTGAGGTGAATTCGACAGAGTTACTTTAGTTCTAATGTTTCTCCCCCCCCCCATGAAATGATCACTAAGGGGTTCTATTTATAGGGACTGAGGGTGCCCAAACCAGCCGTACGGCTAGGCCCCTCTAGTACCCAAAGCGTCCGTACGGCTCAGCCTGGCGAGCTTCTGGATTTTTCCAATTTTATACCAGAGTAGTCCTGGAATTATAGCTTATCCTAGGGAGGTCCTGGCCTATTAGCTTATCCCTGAAACGGTGCTAAGGCTACCTCTAATATAGGTCGGTTTCAGATTGGGGTACTTACAACTCCGCAAGTCTCCGCTGCATCTGTTGATCCCGAGATCGCCGCCAGCATCAATCCCTCAGATATCCCACCGCCTCTCCATGCTTTCTTCACCAACCTCATGCTACAGATCTCCAAACTTGAGGATCGAAGCAAGTCTCTAGAAGGGGTCAACCAAGAGCTCAAAGATCACCTTCATACTGAGATTAAGAAGAAAGGTGTGGCAACCAGCTTCCATAATGGGTAGGCTATTCTAGTCGATGATGAAACGGTGCCTATAACTTACCCCGCCAATAATGATGCTATCCCTCTCAAGGTGACAAACTACCAAATGGTCCCTCCTCTTGATTTCGGTACTAAAGCAACCTCCAGCAAGGGTCCATATGAGCCGTCACCAGAAATGAGGGGTAGTTACTTGTCCTCCACCAAGTTGCCACCGCCTTCACTACCATTGAGTATCGGTGCTGCCGTGCCCACAGTCTCCACTACTTCTCCCACTGCTCTAGCCTATGGTAGCACAGATTTCTCCAATCACCCTCTAGTGGTTGCCATGCAAGAACAGATCCGCAAGCTATCCGACACGGTCTCCAAGCAATCCGCTCCGATAGTCAAAACCATTGACCCAAGCAATGTGGGTGCTCTGCCTAGAGACTTCAAGATTCCGAAGGTCTTTACATTCCATGGTATTACATGTCCCAAGACTCATCTCGATAGTTATGTGCTAGCCATGAGAGCCCGTGACTGCACCAACGATCAAATGGCCCGAGTCTTCCACACCACTTTGGACAGAATCGATCTCCATTGGTTCTTAAGTTTGGACCCCTCCGAACGAAAGATGTGGGATCAAATCACCACAACTTTCTGCGAGAAGTACCAGTTAAACTTCGACTGGCATGTCAACCGCACTGATCTAGAGAACACTATGCAGAGGCCCGGCGAGCCTATCTATGACTTCTACAAGAGGTGGCACCACAAGCTAGCAGAGGTACAGTACCCTCCCAAGGCAAAGGAACAAAAGAAAATATTCTTCAAGTGCTTGTTGCCTGAGTTTAGGGTGGCAATTAGAAACGGTTACTTCCCTAATCTGCGAGAAATGGTCGATACTGGGGTCAGACACGAAGCCGGTATTACTGGTGTTGTTAAAGAAACTGCCAAAAGTGGAAATACCTCTTTTCGCTACAAAGCTCCGACAAGTACTGCTCCTAAGGCTAAAGAGGTCGCCGATAAAGTATGCATGGTCCAAGACACCTCTGCCTTTGATGTCCAAGCAGTTACTAGTTGCTTTCCCCAAAAAGAAGACCACTTCGATGACTTCAGCATGCCTACTAGCCGAGTGTTCGAAGTTTTGATGAAGAAGGGCTTGATCAAGCCACTTGAGAACTTTGAACCAATAAAAAAAAAGGCTAATCTTGATACAACCAAGTTCTGCAAGTACCACAAGTACATTGGCCACAATACCGACGACTGCGTACAACTCAAGCGTGTCATCCAAAAGCTCATAGCCGATGGAAAAATTGAGAAGCCTAAAGGTCCGAACACCGTAGCAAACCCGCTCCCAAACAATGGTGGTGTCAATATGGTCGAGCTCATCGGAGGAGACATCGGTATACTATAGATGGTAGATGCCTTCGCCGAACTGGGGCTAGACATTAATGCTCTATTCGAAGGACTAGTCAAGATTGGGGTGATAAATCCCTTGGAGCGCGGATTCCAATAACCCAAGCATGGTTGTGACATGTCCAAGTTTTGCTATTACCATAGAGTGTCCGGACACACTAACAACGAGTGCTTCACCATCAAGCAGATTG
This sequence comes from Campanula takesimana, assembly GCA_026119855.1. Taxonomy (NCBI): domain Eukaryota; kingdom Viridiplantae; phylum Streptophyta; class Magnoliopsida; order Asterales; family Campanulaceae; genus Campanula; species Campanula takesimana. The sequence goes on from JAOWBW010000011.1 coordinate 1,693,655, forward strand.
TACAGAAGCTCATCAAAGACAGTATCATTGCTGACCCAAGGAAGATCGTCGCCATGGATGTTAACATGGTGGAGATAGACAGAGACGATACCAGTATCTTAGAAATGGTCGAGGCCTTCGAGCAACTACAGTTAGATATTAACTCCTTGTTCTGTGGTTTATGAAGAATGGGGCTACTCAAACCGTTAAAAGGCTACGAATCTCACCGAACAGTGATCCGACGAGGTTCTGCAACTTCCATAATATAACCGGGCATACCACCAACGAATGCTCACAGTTGAAGCATGCAATACAAAGGTTGATTATTGACCAAGTGATAACCGATTCAAGGAAAATTGTGGCTCAAAAGTCTGAGGAGAGTCTGACTGATGTCTCGGAGATGACCAACGCCTTCAAAAAGCTAGGGATCACTATGACCAACATGCTCGAGTTACTAGTATCAAAGGATCTACTCAAGAGGCCCGAGACCTACTGTATACCATTCTCAAACAACCCCGAAAGATACTGCGACTGTCATAAGATCGCCGGTCATACTACCGAAGAATGCACTGCTTTGAAGAAGTCAATTCAGAGGTTAATCCATAATGGCTCCATCGAGAACCCCATAGATACTTTAGTCAACATAGAAGTAAACGAAAGTACCACTGATCTGACCAAAACTATTGTGGCAGACTGCGAGTCATATAGTAGTGAGGAGATAGACTGTACTTCAAAGTTTATTAATGATAGTCATTCTACTTGTTATATGCTGTCATTAGATGAACTATCCTTAGAAGCTTCTCTCTTAGGAGATTGTGACTCCTGTCCACTCAAAGCTCCACTTAAATCTCCACCGCTATCTATAGCTGAGATCTTCGCAAAATTCGCAAAAATACCACAATCTCCATACGACATGCGAGTAGAAATCAACCTACAAGTTCCGGACAGATCTATCAGTCAGACCCCAAGGTTGCAAATAATGTCTTCAACAAAGAGTCAGAGCAAGCCGACCCTGAGAAGGAGGATCCCATCCTCACGCAGCATAAATAAACCCAAGCTCACATCTCCCTGTGGTCTCTACTCACCTCATCTCTAGCTCACCGCCAGATGATTGAGAAGAACTTGACAGCCACTATGGTCCCATCAGACACCACCCCCGAGAATATCACACAAATGATTGGCAACATTCACTTTGGGAACATCATCACCTTCTCAGAGCTTGATGAACCTCCATTTGGCATTGATCATAATGAACCTCTGCACATCACAGTCAAAATTAGCGGGAAGAAAATCCATCGAGCCTTTGTGGACAACGGATCCGCCATCAATGTACTGCCATCACGGATGATGGATGTAGTGGGTATAGATGCAACTACTCTGAGGCCTTCCAAGCAGACAATCAAGGCTTATGACTCCACATGTAGATCAGTGTTGGGAATTGTTACTCTACCCATCTCCGTGGTAACTCAAACTTTGTCTACAGATTTCCAAGTAATCGACATACCATCCTCCTTCGCCATCTTTCTAGGACGCCCTTGGCTCCACAAGTCCAATGCAGTTCCATCCTCCTTACATCAGTATGTTAAGTTCCAGTCAGGGAATGAAGTGACAGTTATCTACAGCGACCTAGTAACAGCACAAGGCATCCATATGAAGGGAGTACTGCGAATACCCCTTTTCGACGATGCGGGCGACGCACGGGAAGTCTTTATTTTATTTATCTTTATTTTATCATTTCTATGGGATTAGTATATTTAAGTTGGCATTTAACCTATTAAGAGTTGCCACGTTGTTTTTATTGAGCTAAATCATTGAGAAAAAGCTAACAAAGAGGGTTCGAGGGTCAAGTTACGACAAGAAAAGAATATTATGTAATCACTCCTATCGCCCGATAGATCGGACTTTCTATCATGATGAATATGTTAGTAGTGTGTTAGTGATTGAGACCGGATCCGAAGATTACCTACGTTCCTCTCATTTGAGAAGCTCAGGTCAGCGTAGTTCGCACATAATCGGAATAGGGAGAAAGAAGCGGGATCATGCATAATGAAGGGGGAAGAGAAAGAATCATGCGAGATGATCACATCCTAGAATAATGATTATACCATTGATAAGATCAATGTGTAGTCCTCGTATTCATCCTTGGAGAATTACTGATCATGGGAATATTTACCAAAAGTTTAGGGTTTAGAAGTAGTTCCTAGATCTTGGAGATCATCATCGGCTATACAATATAAACAGGGATTAAAAAATTAGATCTAGCATATTATGCATGAGATAAGACGTAGATCTAGCATAATAATAAGAACATCATGAAACATGTATGAAATAACACATAAGCATTAAGATCGCTACCCTAGTTATAGAGCATATTATGAATTCTAGTAAGAACATGAAGAACACGTTAAATCATATGAATATTGATTAATAAACATAATGAAACTAGCATAAATCAGATCTAAACTAAGAAGACATGACAAATTCTCACCAATCTTGACAAGAAAGAAGTCGAATCTCTAGCCCGGATTCGTCGGACCTTCGGGATTGCTAGAAAGGCTTGAAGAGAGAGTTCTGCCGTCAGTTTGGCATGTGGAACTCGGGGGAGAGAATTGTGTATCGAAATAATGAACTGAGGTCATCTATTTATAAGAAAACTTGATCTGGGAGAAGTGGCCGCCTGGCCGGTCTAATGGATTGACACAATTTTTGAGGTATGTCTATCTGGACTCTGAAGGATAATCAGATAAAGTCTATCTTCGATCCCTCATCTGATCAGTCGAGAACATCTTCTTATCTGGGCTTTTTGGGAAATCCTGGATAAGTCCTGCACAGTTCATAATTACCTGGGAGGTCCCTGTAAGTTCTAGAATGCCTAATAACTCATTTTCAGGTTGGGTACTAACAGTAGCCCCTCAACGATGTTTCTTGCAAGGCAATGGAGGGTCGTCGATTAAGCGAAGGAACCGATCTGAAACATGAGTTCCAAATCGAGAGAGGAGTGAGAAAGAATGTGACCAGGTTAGTCGGGTGGCTGAACCTTTATCAGGCTACCTACGTATCCAAGTGGAATCAAGCCAGTCGTAGTTCGACACCTGCGGGGAAAGAAAGAAACGAGATTCCATCCTTAGCTGGGGATAATCAAGCATTCGTCAGACAATAAAGTCACGTGGACCTTACTGGGGAAGAAAAGCAAAAAAAGAAACGAGACATTGTCTTTCTGCTTGAGATCAACAAACATTCGTGAAGCAATAAAGTCGTTGCAAATGGACTCTATTGGGGAAAGGAGGGAAGGCCATACGCACGGTTCGATAAGAGGTTTTAAGAATCAAGAAAAGAATTAGGGATGAATTCTAACTTCCTATAGAGCGCACGTAATCGATTTATAGATTGATTTAGAGGATTAGGGCTTACGGAGTTTTCGACCTTTCATTATGGATTGATTTAGAAATTTTGTAGAGGATTTCCGAACCCAATTATAGATTGATTTGGAAATTTTGTAGAGGATTTCCGAACCCAATTATAGATTGATTTGGAAATTTTGTAGAGGATTTCCGAACCCAATTTTAGATTGATTTAGAAATTTTGTAGAGGATTTCCGAACCCAATTTTAGATTGATTTAGAAATTTTGTAGAGGATTTTTGAACCCAATTTAGAGAAGCTTTAGAAATTTTATAGAGGATTTCCGAACCCAATTTTAGATTGATTTAGAAATTTTATAGAGGATTTCCGAACCCAATTTTAGATTAATTTAGAAATTTTATAGTGGTTTTCCGAACCATATTGGTAATTTTTATAGAGGTCTTCCGGACCCAATTAGGGTTTATGGAGGTTCTGACCTTCAATTTATAATCTTTAGGGTTTAAGGAGGTTCCGACCTTTAATTATAGATTGATTTTAAGAATTAGGGTTTACGGAGGTTCTGACCTTCAATTTATAATCTTTAGGGTTTAAGGAGGTTCCGACCTTTAATTATAGATTAATTTTAAGAATTAGGGTTTACGGAGGTTCCGACCTTCAATTTATAATCTTTAGGGTTTAAGGAGGTTCCGACCTTTAATTATAGATTGATTTTAATAATTGGGGTTTACGGAGGTTTCGACCTTCAATTTATAATCTTTAGGGTTTAAGGAGGTTCCGACCTTTAATTATAGATTGATTTTAAGAATTAGGGTTTATGGAGGTTCCGACCTTCAATTTATAATCTTTAGGGTTTAAGGAGGTTCCGACCTTTAATTATAGATTGATTTTAAGAATTAGGGTTTACGGAGGTTCCGACCTTCAATTTATAATCTTTAGGGTTTAAGGAGGTTTCCGACCTTTAATTATAGATTGATTTGGAAGAATTAGGGTTTACGGAGGTTCCGGCCTTCAATTTATAATCTTTAGGGTTTAAGGAGGTTTTCGACCTATAATTATAGATTGATTTGGAAATTTGGAGGCCTTCCGGGCCGATTTGGAATTTGTTGGTGTAAGATACCTTTTGTTTAGGTTTTAAGCTTTGTGAAGTTTGAGTGTAAATTACCTATAGTTTAGGGTTTGAGCTTAGAGATGTTTTGGATGTGAATTTCCCAATGTTTGGGGCTTAAATGTTTTAATCTTGATTTGATTGTAAATTACCCAAAGTTTGGGGTTAAAATGATTAGTATTGAACGTAGAGGTTTACTCGTGATTTACCGATGGTTTGGGGCTCGATTGAATTTTACTTTGGTCGTAAAGATTTTGATTATAAGTTACCCAAGATTTGGGGTTTTAAGTGAATTTTAGTTGTATTTTACCCATAGTTTGGGGTTTAAATGAATCTTATGTAGATTGCAAAGATTTTAATTTGTAGATTACCCAAATTCGGGGTTTATTTGCATTTTACTTTGTTTGTAAAGATTTTGATTGTGAATGACCCAAGTTCGGGGGTTTAAGTTAATTCTTGTTGATTTGTAAGAGTTGTAATTGTAAGTTACCCAAGTTCGGGGTTTTAAATATTAACCATAGAGGGTTTTAATTGTGAATTGCTCTTAGTGTAGGATTTGATTGTGAGTTATTTTGGAGCGAGGGACTTGATTGGAATTTACTTGCATGAAGGGTTTTATTGTTGATTACTTTGAACGAGAAAGTTTAATTACTTCGAACGAGAAGGTTTGATTGCTAATTACTTCTAACGAGAAGGTTTGATTGTTAATTACTTCTAACCAGAAGGTTTGATTGTTAATTACTTCGAACGAGAAGGTTTGATTGTTAATTACTTCTAACAAGAAGGTTTGATTGTTAATTACTTCGAATGAGAAGGTTTGATTGCAATTTACCCAAAGTTACGGGGTTTGGTTGTTAATTACTTCGAACGAGAAGGTTTAATTGTTAATTACTTCGAATGATAAGGTTTGATTGTAATTTACCCAAAGTTACGGGGTTTGGATTTGGATGATGTTAAGTTGAGGTGCTTTGTTTGCAAATTACCCAAGATATGGGGTTTTGGTTGTAGAATACAAGGAACTTAGTTGTAAGTTGTTGAGTGAATGGTTTGATTGTGAGTTACCCAAAGTTTGGGGTTTAAATGGTTATGCTTTGTAATTACCCTTGTTTGGGGTTTAAGCATGTTGATATTAAAGATGGAGGATTTATTTGTACTTTACCCGAGGTTTGGGGTTTCCATTGTAAATTACCCAAGGTATGGGGTTTTGTTGATTAATTTGTTGAACGTAAGGGATTTAGTTGTGGATTACCCAAGGTTTGGGGTTTAAGTGAATTTTCTTTGATTGTAAAGGTTTTGATTATAAGTTACCCAAGACATGGGGTTTTGGTTGTAAATTACTTCGAATGAGAAGGTTTGATTGTTAATTACTTCGAACGAGAATGTTTGATTGTTAGTTACTTCGAATGAGAAGGTTTGATTGTAATTTGCCCAAAATTACGGTGTTTGGTTGATTAATTTTGTACTTAGGGTTTAATGACCTTAAATTGGGGTTTTTATGAAGCTTGTAGATTTCGACCCAAGTTGATTGATTTATCTGTAGTATGTGTAATGTATTGATTTCGGTGGTTTTGTTAAAAAACGCGATTTTTGTGTTAAGTAATGTTTGGTTTGAAAATGTTGTAATCTTTGACCGATCTTTGACTTGGTTGACTTTGTTAAAAGTGCCTTTTGTGTTGTTTGACTTTTGTTAGAGTATGGGGATGTAATGTACATTAGTGTTTCGTTGAGAAAGCTTATTTTGGATGAAGTCATATTTTTGTCCGTTAATTATTGAAATGTTTCGGACTTGTGTGGAGTTGACTTGTCTTGGATTTGTTTTGAGTTGACTTGTCTTTTCCTCGGTAGACTAGGGTTTTTATTGTAAGTTATTTATAGTATTCGTTGGGAATTTTGGGATTCTCCTAATGCAACAGTTTATATATGAGCATGCATCATAAGATAAATTGCTAGATTGATTGCATACCTTTGCTGTGTATACCTGTCTGTGCTTGCAGGTTGTATTGCCGCTTTTGAAATCGAGGGGCTCATGTAGCATTGTGCATAGCTTGTGGGAAAGGACTTCCAGAGACTGTATAGAGCAAGGTGCGGGTTACCGGCTTGGGTTTATTCTTCGAGAGCTTGACTGGTCAAGAAGAGTTGACCAAGAGCACCGATCTGTTCATGGCACTACGGGAGCATTTGTGGGATAGCACCCATACATTCCACCTTGGTTGGGGAAAGGTTTTGGTGGCTCTTTCGGACTTCACGGCTCTTACCGGGTTGCGGTTCACAGGTTGCCCTAGTGTGGAGTGATGATACCTTGCTTTCCGATGGGAGTGCGGATGGACTTTCGAGCTTGATTGCACCAATAACAGGAGTGGTGCGCTTGGGGGAAACATGAGGAGATGCTGGTGGCTCTTGAGGTATGAGTCGGTGATGTAGAGGCAACCTCCCATATTTGCTAATGCCGGTAATACGGCGATGATTCCGCTGTTGGGATGCCTAGTGGACTTGGATGCAGTGAGCAGACTTGCTTTGGGGGCTGCGGCTTTGGCGGAGTTGTACCACTCCTTAGATCGGGGTTGTAGGTCACAGTCGGCGTCAGTCGATTGCTTACACTTTGCCTTTGGAGGTATGAACCGTTCCTTATCTGTTTCTGATTTCAGGAGACGAGGCTTCTTGGTACTAGACTTATGCCAAGTTGAAGACCATTTTAGGGAGACCCTGTCTGAGAGGCACGACATTCTATCCTTGGGCGGAGTTGGACTTTGAGTTGCTTGTTACAGGAGCACTTGAGGCAACGGGCCGGAGGAGGTTGCTGATTGGTTATAGCGGGGACTCCCTTTATTTGGGTGAGATGGTACTAGCTCAGGATGGAGCAGGCAGTGTATTCTTATTTCTGGTGGATCCTCCGAGTCCATGAATGATCTGTATGAACGAGTTAGGTTGACCAAGGGCCTTGATGCTAGACAGTTTGTTGTAGAGGGAGCCTCGCACGATGACTTTGTTGGGACGCGCCTTTGAGGCTCACGCGTTGTGATAGAGGAGAAACTGCGGAGATGGGGCAGAGGCATGTTGAATCGGTGGTAACAGGCCCAGCAGGTCTTTCCTTTGACAGGGTTTTTGGAGTCCCTTTGTATGATCATATAGACGGTGATGATAATCCTCAGTAGGTGCAGCATGTGGAGGGTGAGATAGTTCTGGAGTTTTGGATCCTGGCGGTCCATGTTAGTGTATGTACATTACCCTTTCTTTTGTCTTTAGTAATCCTCTAGTTCGGACTATGTTAACACACTTGTGCTGCGTTTGTCTAGGTGACTCCTCGGACATATGAGACTATGACACACCGTGAGGCCAGCCTACGGTTGGTGATTCGGAGTTTACACAAGAAGTTGGCGAAGAGTCTTCGCAAGGTGGTAGAATGCGGTGGTTCTCCTCCTTTCAGTGATGACGATGGTGCTTCGGGCAGACATCCTCAGAAGAGGTCTTGAGGCGATGCTAGTGGATTGGCTTCTTAGTTTCTGCATTTTGTTAGCGTAGAGCACAAACAGTAGCATAATATATATTGATGGATGACTGTATAAACATTTATATTATATACTAGCAGTATTTTACAGTAATATGAAACAGATAGATAATATACATGTAGCACGTATAGTAGCAAGTAGCATGTAGATAACATGTAAATAGCATGTAGACTGACTAGGAATGCATTACACAGGCTAAGGGTACTCTAGTTGAGTTCAGAAACTGCTTCCTAAAGGAGATTTAGGGCTTTAGTCCTATGGGAGACGGGATGTAGGTCTCAAGGGGATCCTAGGTTGTAGGGTAAATGGTGTAGGACCGAGTCAGCTAGGGCATCACAGAGATGAGACAAAAAGATGGTTTTGTAAATTTAGTGGAGACCGAGTGTGCGGGTTTATGAATAATGTGTCATGATAGAAAACACTTTTTTCGAAAATGTAACGACTTTATAAAGATGCCTTATAATTAATTACAACCTAATTAATTAAATTACTTTGTCTTTCGTTGAATTTGTTGATTAGGGTAGTCCTTCGGGTGAGTGAGATTTCATCGGGTCGCCGGTGATCTCGAGTAGTGAAGAAGTTGACTTAACTTAGTTTAGAGAAGCCCCAGTTTGAATGGGGGTACTTGAGAGAGGTGAACCATGTCGAAATTTGTGGAGGAGATGACCTTTCGCGGAGAGTGATCTTGTTGGAGCATCGGCAATCGGTCCGGTTCCGTTGAGACAGCCCCAGTTTGGCGAGGGCATAAGAAAGAGGTCATCTATGTTGAGCTTCGTTGGAGAGAGATGACTTTCTACGTGGAATGATCTTGTTGGAGCACCGGTAGTCGGACAAAATCCATTGAGACAGCCCCAGTTTGGTGAGGGCAAAAGGTGGGGGACTCTACCTCCTTTTAGACGCACCTTATTTTTTTTCTCTAGACCGCCCTTGCGGGTTTTCAATCTAGGTGTGTATATTCTTTTAGCGTCTTTTTTTTATATATATTTCAATTGACTCAAAAATAAAGAAAAAGGATAGAAATTGTACAGACGACTTGCAGGATCCTTTTTTTGTTATGGTGAGAGAAGAGAGAGAGAGAACAAGAGAGGGAGTTCTCACATTTTGAATATACGGGAAGTATGTGTATAAAAGGAAGGAATCCCCTGCTTGACAGAAAGTAAGTATTTAGGTCTTTGCTAGATTGTAGAACAGAAGACTTGTCGAGACATTTGAAAATTGTTTTATTCGAAATTGTCTTTTGATTGCTCGAGAATGGACCTCGTTGATTAGTTATGTATCTTATGATTATGTTTTAGACAAGTAGTCTCAACATAATAAACGCCTTGATTAATCGAGAAAGAGAATAGAAATTATGGTGCATGGGGAAGAGAGAAAAGAAAGAAAGTTGGCTCGAAGTGGGTTATACATATTTTGTGGACCGGACCAGGGGGTTGCCTACGTTCCTCTCGGTATAAGAGGCTTAGGTCCGCGTAGTTCGAGGATGATCCGGTTGATGATGATACCGGGCTTGAGTGGAGTGAGAACTCCGTTGCTACTTGTTGCTTTGGACCGCTTCATTTGTAGTTGTCGCTTCGGACCGCTGCCGTCAAGTTGAGTTGAACGCCTTTGAAAAGGAAGAAAAAAATAGAAAGATAATAAGTGAAAAGAAAGTGGGAATTTTACTTTTTCTATGATGATAGCCCCTTCTATTTTTCTTTGCTTTGATTTTTTTTTTCTGTGCACACCCTTATTTTTGCCTAGGCCGCCCATGCGGGTTTTCAACCTAGCGGGCTTCTTTTTGTGCTTTTGCTCTAATTTTTGCCTAAGCCGCCCGTTGTGGGTTTCGACCTAGCGAGCTTTTTTTTTTTTTTATATACATTTACATATTGAAACGTGGGGCAAGATGAGCCCCTAGTTCGCCGCTTTCACCTTTGGGAGGTAGAACTCGTGGAGGGGGGTTTGGATAGCCCCTTGACATCTTCGTTGGGAGACAGATAGCCCCGGTATATCGCCATGTCAGGAACAGACAACCTTTGTAATTGTACGGATGCTTCTTCGATGGTGAGCAGCTCTGCAGTCGTTGTCTTCTTCATGAGAAGATGGAAGTGTATATGGGGAGTATTTAGGAGGGTGCACACACTGGGTGTACACGAGGGGTGTATATATAGAGGGTGCACACAGTGGGTGTACACGATGGAAATATATGTGGAGGGTGCACACTATGGGTGTACACGAGGGATATATATATGGAGGGTGCACACAGTGGGTGTACACGAGGATGTTGGTGTTGGTGCCCTAGGCACGTTTGTTAAACATTGTATAAGTTATCATTTTATTCATGATGATAAAGAGATAATAAGATTATTATTGTTGCTCATGTTTGCTTATAATAATCTCCGTCCCTAGAGCTTGTTAAGCACTTGTAAAAAGGCTAAATGATCATGGGATGATCATGTTAGATTTATGGGTACTTGTTTGGAACAAGGTACTGGACATGACCCGCGGTATGAGATTTATGTCATGGTCAATGTCATATATAAATCTCATATTAGTTATGTTATTTGAATCCTTAGACATGAAGTTATTATAGTCTTCCACTTGATGAAGATTATGTTTGACATATTCAAACGCTACCTTTAACCGGGTAGTTATAAAGGGTATGATTGGCATAATCGGATTCACGTATGGAAGAATAATAAGCTAATTGGATTTGTCCCTCTTCGGAGAGATGTCAAGCTTGGGCCCCTCGAAGGAATGATGTTGATGAAATGTTTGGCCAAACTCAAATGGATTGATTAGATCAATGTCATTTGGATTATCAACATATTCGGAATCGAGAAAGTATAGAACAAAAAAAAAACAAGTTGACTTGTTAACGATGACTTGTGTTCAATGACATCGTGGACAAAGGGATTATGACATGTTCTAAAGGAATGCGAACTTGTATCTAGTTATACTATTTGGGTAGGTATGACGGTTTGCTAGAACCTAATCATATCTTATGGTTTCATGTTTGAACCCATTGCCAACTTAGTATAATCCTAGAGGGTCACACAAAATAGAACGAATCCTAAAAAGGACTATATTGGAATATTGGGTTGAAGGACCATTGAAGGATTTTGGAAATTAAGGAAGACTGGAGCAAGTGTGCGACCCCACAGAAAATCTTGGGCGGCCGCACAGTTTGGCTCAACTTGTACCAGAATTGTTCCAGGTTGAGTGTGTGACCGCACAGTTGCTTTTGGGCGGCCGCACAGTTTGTCGGGATTGGTTTCCTGATTCAATTTGGAAAGAGATTTTGGACAGGTTTTGGACTTTCCGAATTGCGATTCCTTGCGGGTTTAGACACAAGTTACCTATTTGGAATAGGTCTAACTTGTATATAAACAGTCTCTATTCGCCCAAAATCAACACTAAGCATTATGTAACTTTGTGAGAGCCTCCAAGGGTTTGAGAGGATGAATTTCTTGTTCTAAGAAATCCCTAGATTGAAGAACAAGAATATCACACACATAATAATTCCATATAGTTCTATACATTATGAAAGCATGTTTCATGATTTGGTCTAGCAACCAAGATCAACTGTTCTTGATATTCGTTCGCGTATGGATACCGCTAGAGGGTGAAACTTATCATCTTTATAGTTCGTGATTCTTGCATTGTTCGTGATCAAGATTTCAAGCCTCCATCGAATTCAAGGTTGCAAAATCAAAGGCATCAAGGGTTAGTATTCTAGTATTCACTATGTTGTATTTGATATAATCATATGAACGGATCTATGGCTTTGGGTTTCTTTTAAATTTTAAATACTTAATTCCGCTGCGCATGTTACTCCGAAACCCAACAGTGGTATCAGAGCCCCGTTCAAGTTGATTATTTCAATACTAGATCATGTTGTGTGTATATAAATTTTTTATGTGCCTAGCATGATATGAATATTGGGATTACGATGTTTATGTGTTATATGCGTTTTATGTGGTTTATTGTTTTATAAACTTTAATCGCACTATTCAATCGCAATAAAATTATGGTGGATTAAAATTGTTTGGATTATCAATTTTTGATTGGATCAAAGTTTTGATATTCTAGGGATTCATTAATAAATGGTTTATTCAAGGTTTTGATGATCATGGTGATTTGATCACCAAGAACACCAAATCCTAATTGAATCGGGAAAAACAATTTTGAGAAAAATTTTGGATTTAAAATTGTTTGGATTATCAATTTTTTATTGGATCAAAGTTTTGATATTCTAGGGATTCATGAATAAATGGTTTATTCAAGGTTTTGATGATCATGGTGATTTGATCACCAAGAACACCAAATCCTAATTGAATCGGGAAAAAACAATTTTGAGAAAAATTTTGGAACTTTAAAAATTTGGAATTTTTCATGGGGTCCGACCGGACCCATGCAGAGTGTCGCGACCCCGGACCCCGCGGGCCCGGGACCGCGATCTGGACGTCGACTCTAAAACCAAAACTATGAAATACCAAGGTTAAAAAAAAAAATTCCATTTAATACCAAAATGTGATAATTCAAAGTTTTACAAAACCAAGTTTGATAAAAACAAATTACCACTATCATAAACTTCCACAAGTTTATGCCAACAAAATACAATTATACAATTCTTAATGACGTCATTGTTTGGTACAACTATCCCAAAATGGTTACACATTTACATAATGTAAACCAACCTATAATAACCTTCCCCAAAAGAATGTATCCACACTCGACGTCCTCTTTCTCGTGATCAGCGAGACTAATCCTTAGCACCTAGGGGGGGTTAAGGAAAAACAAAGATAAAAGAAAAAGTGGTGAGATAAATCTCAATAAGTTACTAATGCAACTACATGACATGCTATGATGCAAGAAGCAATAAACAATAATAAATATCACATAGCACATAGCATTAATCACATAACAGATAGCAGCGGAAATAAACACATAACAAAGGATATAGCCAAGGTTTTCCAAACCGGAACATCCAAATAAAGGATCGCTGCGCAGCTTCAATAATCAACAAATCATCATCTTCATAATAGCATGAAAGCCGAAGAGAAAACCCCCGGTACCGGAACCAATAACCAATGAAGTGTCACAAAGGACGGGAGACATGCCACAAAGTCATGCTCCAAGAAGCTAAAATGCACACAAAGGAGCTAGCTCTTCTCACATCCAAGGCCAATCTGGAGGAGGGTAATAATGGGGCAAAACAATGGTCAACATCACAATGGACTTGGCCGTGCCATCATAATATTTCGCATCGCCCAAACACACACAAAATACCAGCTGGACTTTCACGTAAAGGCTAAGTAATGAAATACTAGCACGATAAACAACAAAGGATTCCAAAGTAGGGAATCAAGCCAAATAATCACCAAGAAGATGAAATGAACCAACAATAACAATAAAGGTGCTTCAAAGTCCCAATTAACCATTTATGAATATCAAACACAAACTTGATCACAAAGGACCCAATTCTATCTCTAAAGTGTACTACAATGTTCACTAAGGTTAACTAGAAGGACACCCAAGACTTAGACCAAAACACGTTCTTCAATCACACAAATTAACAAAATGTAAAATTTCAGAGGACTGTGCGGCCGCCCAAAAGGGACTGTGCGGTCGCCCAAAATCCGTCAAAACAAGAACAAAAGCTTTCAGAATGTTGTGCGGTCGCCCAGGAAATTTTGTGCGGCCGCCCAACCTTCTGGATTTCTGGAAATCAGGAAGAACAACATGGGTTCTTCCATTTTTCAAACCCAAACACATTTCAACCGAAATCAAACATTCCAACTGGTATACAAATGTACCAAAACAACTCATAAGTCTAAAGAGACTCATACAACAACATTTAACAACCAAAATCAAGAATCAAACCCCAACATTCAAGATTTTACCATTTTTGATCAAAACCCAAAATAAATTCCCAATAAATTCAAAACCCAACCAAACTTCAAATATAACACATCAAACATCAAATAAACATGATATGGACATTTTATCATCAAAATGGGGGAAAAGTAACTTACTTGAAAATAATGAAAGTTGACGGAATTCGATTATTTTTGGTTCTACGCGATCCTATCGACGATCTAAACAAGGTTTACGTTTTAAGAAATGAATAATAATGAGAATAAGATGAAGAAAAAGAAGAGAGAAGGAAAGGAAAGAAAACTTACCAATGGAGGAGAGAGAGGAGGGAGTTGGCTGGGAAAGTGAAGAATGAGTGAGGGAGGAGGTGAGGGAGGTGAGGGGAGTAGGGGGAAATAATTCAAAAACTTACTCTTAGGCCCCCTCTCTCACACTACACACAAATACTACACTCCCTACTAACAACTAAGACCCAACAATACCACACTAAACCAAATGACCCAAATAAAATGCTAGGCATAATTATTATAACACATAAAATGCACGCATAAATATTTAAATAATTAATAATTTAAATAAATAAATAAGCAAATAATTAAATAATAATCATTTAATTACTAATAAAAATAGAGCCTAGATTTCGGGTCGTGACATTCACTCCCTCTTAAAGAAAATTCGACCCGAATTTTAACGAGACTCACCTTAAACAAAAAGCCACGGAAATTTCCTCTCGATCTCATCACGAAGCTCCCACGTCGACTCCTCGATGTTATGATTCCTCCAAAGGACTCTAACCAACGCAATGCTCTTGCTCCTCAACTCTTGGACTTTGGAATCTAAGATCCGAACCGGTCGTTCCTCATAAGTCATATCGGGCTCAATATCCTCCGGTATCCTCGGTAACACGTGAGATGGATCATGGACATACTTCCGAAGCATAGAAACGTGAAAGACGTTGTGCAACCGGTCTAAAGATGGCGGTAACGCAAGACGATACGCAAGAAGTCCAACCTTTTCCAAAATCTCGAACGGACCAATAAACCTCGGAGCCAATTTGCCTTTTTTCCAAACCTACGAATACCCACCTTCGGAGACACCTTCAAGAATACCAAATCACCAATCTGAAAACTAAGATCTCGCCTTCGGTTGTCTGCGTAGCTCTTATGTCGACTCTGGGCTGTCTTCAATCTATCCCGGATAACTCTAACTTTCTCAACCGAATCCCGAAGCAAATCAATACCCACGATCTTCGCTTCACCAACCTCATCCCAACAAATAGGCGATCTATATTTTCTTCCATACAAGGCCTCAAACGGTGCCATCTCGATACTAGCCTGATAACTGTTGTTGTAAGAGAACTCCACTAACGGTAGGTGCGAATCCCAAGAATCAGAAAAGTCTATCGAACAAGCTCGCAACATATCCTCCAAAATCTGAATAGTCCTCTCGGATTGACCGTCGGTCTGGGGATGAAAAGCTGTACTGAATCGCAAATCTGTACCCAAAGCTTCCTGAAACGCCTTCCAGAATCTAGAAGTAAACCTCGGGTCTCGATCTGACACGATGCTAACCGGAACCCCATGCAACCTCACAATCTCGTCGATATAAAGGGTCGCAAGCTTCTCCATCGAATACCTGATGTCAATGGGCAAGAAATGGGCACTCTTAGTCAATCTATCTACTATTACCCAAACACTATCATACTTCCTACGGGTACGAGGCAGTCCCGTAACGAAATCCATAGTCACATGCTCCCATTTCCACTCGGGAATCTCTAACGGCTGAAGTAATCCCGCGGGTCTCTGATGCTCGGCTTTGACCTGCTGACACGTTAAACACTTCGAAACATACTCCGCTATCTCCCTTTTCATATTAATCCACCAAAATTGTTGCTTCAAATCCTGATACATCTTCGTACTACCCGGATGAATAGTATACCTCGATTTGTGACCCTCATCAAGAACTCTCTGTTTAATTCCATCAACATCCGGAACACACAAACGACCACGGAAAGTCAACACTCCACTCGAGCTAATAGAAAAATCCTCGAAGTTCTTCTCTTTCAGTTTACCCATTATCTTCACCAACTCGGGATCTTCTTTCTGAGCTTCCTTTATCCTCTGAATTAGGGTCGGAGATACCCTAATATTCGCAAAAATATCCCCATGTCTCGATTCACGAGGAGACCAATCTCGAACGTGCTCAAGCATTTTCCATTCACGGACCATCATCGAAGCCACATAAGATTTTCTACTAATCGCATCGGCTACCACATTCGCTTTCCCCAGATGATAAGAAATCGTACAATCATAATCCTTCAACAATTCCATCCATCGGCGCTGTCTTGGTTGTTCAATTCCTTCTGAGAGAATAGGTACTTCAAACTTTTGTGATCGGTAAAAATTTCAAACTTCGCTCCATAAAGGTAATGCTTCCATTTGTGCAACGCAAAGACTATCGCCACCAACTCCATATCATGAGTGGGGTAATTCTACTCACTAGGGGTCAACTTCCTCGAAGCATACGCAATTACTTTCCTATTCTGCATCAACACACAACCCAAACCCTGTTTCGAAGCATCACTATAAATCACTAGGCCATCGCTCCCATTAGGCAAAGTCAAGATCGGTGCGGTAGTCAACCTCTTCTTCAATTCCTCGAAACTCTTGTCACATTTCTCGGTCCACACAAACGGAACATTTTTCCGGGTCAACTGAGTCATCGGAGTAGCAATCCTCGAAAACCCCTCAATAAATCTTCGGTAATACTCGGCTAAACCAAGAAAGCTTCTAATCTCTGTCACTGATTCGGGTCTCTTCCAATCCACTATAGCCTCTATCTTTGACGGATCCACCGAAACCCCGTCTTTCGAAATCACATGACCCAGAAATGACACCTTCTCGAGCCAAAATTCGCATTTACTGAACTTCGCAAATAATTTCTCCCTCGCAAGAACGGATAAAACTGTCCTCAAATGCTGCTCGTGCTCCTCTCGAGATTTAGAGTAGACGAGAATATCATCAATAAAGACCACCACGAACGAATCAAGATAAGGATGGAAAACTCGGTTCATCAAATCTATAAACACGGCCGGTGCGTTAGTCAACCCAAACGGCATAACCAAGAACTCATAATGACCATACCGAGTGCGAAAAGCAGTCTTCGGAATATCCTCCGATCGAACCTTCAACTGATGGTACCCACTCCTCAAATCAAGTTTAGAGAAAACCACGGACCCTTGAAGCTGATCAAACAAATCATCAATGTGGGGTAGAGGGTATTTATTCTTCACCGTAACCTGATTCAACTTTCTGTAATCGATGCACAATCTCAAGGAACCGTCTTTCTTCCGCACAAACAAAACCGGTGCTCCCCACGGGGAAACACTAGGGCGGATAAACCCTCGATCAAACAACTCTTGCAATTGAACCTTTAATTCCTTCAACTCGGCGGGAGCTAACCTATAAGGCGCTTTCGAAATTGGAGCCGTACCCGGCAAAAGGTCTATACAAAACTCAATCTCACGATCGGGAGGCATATCATACTCGGTAGAGAAAACATCGGGAAATTCCCGAACTACCCGAACACTATCAAAACTAGGGGATTCCTTCCTAGTATCAAGAACACTAGCCAAAAACCCCTCACAACCACTATGCAAAAATTTTCTCGCTTTCATAAAAGAAATTAAGCGAACCCTTCTATTCAGAGGACTAGCCTCAAACACAAATTTAGGCACATCGGGGATAGAAAAACTAACAGTTTTCTTACGGCAGTCAACAGAAGCATAAAACTTGCTCAACCAATCCATACCCAAAATGACATCAAAGTCTTTTATAGGAAGAACTACCAAATCCGCACAAAGGACTCGACCACAAATGACCACGTCACAGGCACGAAAGACTCGATCAGAAATCAAGCATTCTCCTATAGGGGTCGACACCTCTAGCACGTACGGTAAAGACTCGAATGCAGCATTTAACATGGAAGCAAATTGCACAGAAATGTATGAATGAGATGATCCTGGATCTACTAACGCTCGTGCGCTCACATTAGACACAGAAACAATACCTCCAATAATGGATGGATCATCGGTAGCTTGTTGTTGATTCATGGCATAAACCTTTCCTTGAACTTTGGGCTTCCCTGCGGCATCCCTTTTCTGACCCTGATTAGTACCAACTCCCGACCCGGATGCTTGTACTCTACCTCTCGGGCAATCTTTTACAAAGTGACCCATTTGACCACAATTGGTGCACCTTCCTTGCTTCTTCCAACAACGGTCTTCAGAATGACCTTCCTTTTGACAATACGAACAAAGCCTCCTAATTTGGCTCCCTTGGTTCCCGGAAGTGGTACCCGGGTTCTTTGGGGTCGGTTGCCCTCGGAACTGAGATTGTCCCCCAAAGTTACCTCGGTTATCAATCCTTGGTTGTGACTTACTCTGCGCTCCTTGCTTACCCGGGTTGGCCACCTCGGTCTTCCTCTTATGCTCCCCAATATCTTGCTCTATTAAGTAGGCTCGGTCCACCGCATCTTGGAAAGTCACAATCCGTTGAGCAATAAGTTGAGTACGGATGGAGGTCTTCAATCCCCGAATGAATCTCATAGCCTTTTGTTCCTCGGTCCTCACCAAATAGTCGCAATACCGGGCTAATTCTATGAACTTAGCCGAGTATTGTGCTATAGACAACACACCTTGCTCCAAGTTGAGTAGCTCGATCTCTTTTCGGTTCTGATCAACAACCGGAATGAAATGCTCCTTGAATTTGCGCACAAACAACTCCCACGCATACACCGTGTGAGTATCATCCCAAGTAGCTTTAACACCTTTCCACCAATGCTCGGCGGCTCCCACAAGCTTGTAAGCCGCAAATCGGACCTTGTCCTCATCCGAACACCCAAATACATCATAAATCTTCTCCATCGACTCAATCCACAACTCGGCTTTCCTTACATCAGGCTCCCCATTGAATTCAACCGGTTTCAACTTCAGAAATTGCTCCAATCCATAGCGGGGTGGTGCTTGCTCTACCCTCGGACCTTTATCATGTATGGCCTTCATGGCCGCCTCAAACATGCCTTGAAACATGGCACGGGCTTCTTCCCTTGTATCATTCTGATTCTGTGCCCCGCTAGTACCTCCTCTGTTTCTTCTTCCAGACATTGAGAACAATTACCTGCATAAAACATCAACCGTTAATCACTCCGCACACTACTACCCACCTAGGTCATACTAATCCACCTAGACTTATACTTAGAGCTAATGTCATAGCTCTGATACCAACTGTCGCGACCCCGGACCCCGCGGGCCCGGGACCGCGATCTGGACGTCGACTCTAAAACCAAAACTATGAAATACCAAGGTTAAAAAAAAAATTCCATTTAATACCAAAAGGTGATAATTCAAAGTTTTACAAAACTAAGTTTGATAAAAACAAATTACCACTATCATAAACTTCCACAAGTTTATGCCAACAAAATACAATTATACAATTCTTAATAACGTCATTGTTTGGTACAACTATCCCAAAATGGTTACACATTTACATAATGTAAACCAACCTATAATAACCTTCCCCAAAAGAATGTATCCACACTCGACGTCCTCTTTCTCGTGATCAGCGAGACTAATCCTTAGCACCTGGGGGGGGGGTTAAGGAAAAACAAAGATAAAAGAAAAAGGGGTGAGAGAAATCTCAATAAGTTACTAATGCAACTACATGACATGCTATGATGCAAGAAGCAATAAACAATAATAAATATCACATAGCACATAGCATTAATCACATAACAGATAGCAGCGGAAATAAACACATAACAAAGGATATAGCCAAGGTTTTCCAAACCGGAACATCCAAATAAAGGATCGCTGCGCAGCTTCAATAATCAACAAATCATCATCTTCATAATAGCATGAAAGCCGAAGAGAAAACCCCCGGTACCGGAACCAATAACCAATGAAGTGTCACAAAGGACGGGAGACATGCCACAAAGTCATGCTCCAAGAAGCTAAAATGCACACAAAGGAGCTAGCTCTTCTCACATCCAAGGCCAATCTGGATGAGGGTAATAATGGGGCAAAACAATGGTCAACATCACAATGGACTTGGCCGTGCCATCATAATATTTCGCATCGCCCAAACACACACAAAATACCAGCTGGACTTTCACGTAAAGGCTAAGTAATGAAATACTAGCACGATAAACAACAAAGGATTCCAAAGTAGGGAATCAAGCCAAATAATCACCAAGAAGATGAAATGAACCAACAATAACAATAAAGGTGCTTCAAAGTCCCAATTAACCATTTATGAATATCAAACACAAACTTGATCACAAAGGACCCAATTCTATCTCTAAAGTGTACTACAATGTTCACTAAGGTTAACTAGAAGGACACCCAAGACTTAGACCAAAACACGTTCTTCAATCACACAAATTAACAAAATGTAAAATTTCAGAGGACTGTGCGGCCGCCCAAAAGGGACTGTGCGGTCGCCCAAAATCCGTCAAAACAAGAACAAAAGCTTTCAGAATGTTGTACGGTCGCCCAGGAAATTTTGTGCGGCCGCCCAACCTTCTGGATTTCTGGAAATCGGGAAGAACAACATGGGTTCTTCCATTTTTCAAACCCAAACACATTTCAACCAAAATCAAACATTCCAACTGGTATACAAATGTACCAAAACAACTCATAATTCTAAAGAGACTCATACAACAACATTTAACTACCAAAATCAAGAATCAAACCCCAACATTCAAGATTTTACCATTTTTGATCAAAAACCAAAATAAATTCCCAATAAATTCAAAACCCAACCAAACTTCAAATATAACACATCAAACATCAAATAAACATGATATGGACATTTTATCATCAAAATGGGGGAAAAGTAACTTACTTGAAAATAATGAAAGTTGACGGAATTCGATTCTTTTTGGTTCTACGCGATCCTATCGACGATCTAAACAAGGTTTACGTTTTAAGAAATGAATAATAATGAGAATAAGATGAAGAAAAAGAAGAGAGAAGGAAAGGAAAGAAAACTTACCAATGGAGAAGAGAGAGGAGGGAGTTGGCTGGGAAAGTGAAGAATGAGTGAGGGAGGAGGTGAGGGAGGTGAGGGGAGTAGGGGGGAAATAGTTCAAAAACTTACTCTTAGGCCCCCTCTCTCACACTACACACAAATACTACACTCCCTACTAACAACTAAGACCCAACAATACCACACTAAACCAAATGACCCAAATAAAATGCTAGGCATAATTATTATAACACATAAAATGCACGCATAAATATTTAAATAATTAATAATTTAAATAAATAAATAAGCAAATAATTAAATAATAATCATTTAATTACTAATAAAAATAGAGCCTAGATTTCGGGTCGTGACACAGAGACCCGGCCGGACCTAGCTAGGGTTTTGGCGCGGGGGCTCGTGCTAGGGTTTTGGGTTGGATTTTAGGGTTTAATTTTCCTATTTGGTTTAGTCTTGTGAATTCTAAGATTGGTTCAAGGTTTGGATGGCTAATCGACGTTCATCGAGATTGTGTTTCCCAAACTTGATCACAATTAAAGTTTCAAAGATAAAACGAAGTTAGAATTATGAAGAGTTCATAATTGCTAAAATTGAGAAACAAAGTTCTTGATTCAAAGATTGGAGTTCCATGTGGAATTGTGGATGCAATTGGCCTACGTTCATCGAGACCATCTACTGCTTAGTTTTGGCCACATGGACTACTTTATTGGTTTCTTGAATTAGTGCGGAATTGTGGTTGCCTTATGGCTTAGTTCGGCCGCACTTCTTGTTGTCTTGATTTGGAGATGATAACCAAAGTTCAAATATCCTCATAATTATAGAGAAACTAATGACACATAAATGTTGTGCTTAAATTAATGAAGATTAATTTAGTGGCTAAATTTGATGCGTAACATGTTTATCTTGTGTTCTCATAAATGTGTAGTATGCTATATGGTGATAAACCTTCAAAAAAAGTTTTAAGTCCTCTTGCCACGCCATGATTAAAACACTTGTAAGTACATGGGTATTTTCATGTGGGCTCGCCAAAGCGAGGTGCATTGATTTTATTCTTGTATGAGCAAGATGAGTGAATAAGAGTTTCCTATGCGTTTAAAATGGTAGTACTTAATTGGGCGTCAAAACAGTTTTGGGCCTAGGCAAAGATGGGATTAAACATGCTTTTGAAATTGGATCACTAAGAATCATATTGGATATGATTGACAAGAAATTATCTACCTAATTAATTTGATTTTGAGCGGTCCGCCAAAGCGGACTCAAGATTAAATTGAAGTTGAATCTTAGCCCAATTTAAAAAGAATCTCAGAAAAAGGATCTAAGAGTCATATGGGATATGATTGACATGGTTGTCTACCTAATTAATTTGGTTTTGAGCAGTGCGCCAAAGCGTACTCAAAATTAAGTTAAAGTAGGATCTTATCCCATTTAAATTATATTATACATTGGATGTATAAGAAGGTTATATAATTTAGTGGGAGTATTTTTTGGAAAAATACATTATTTATCTGTTTAATGAGATTGGTACTTGTAAAATTTTGGAAATTTTGCATAAGTTGTAGATAAAGACAACTAAAATCATTGTGATCAATCCTTGATAAGGATAATGCTTCAAGAGAATGGTATAAACTTCATGGATTGGATCTTGAGCCTAAGAATCGTTCTAAGGCAAGAAGATGTGTTGTACATTCTTGATGAGCCTATTCCTAAAGAACCCAAAGCTGGAATAGACAATCACAAGAATCTTGAGTATGTTTCTAGGAATGTGAGTTGTCTCATGCTCGCGACTATGTGCTCAAAACTCCAACGAAGTTTGGAACTTGTGGAAGCCTATTAGATAGGCGTGGAGTTAAGAGACATGTTTCAAGAGCAAGCTAGGCAAAAGAGGTATAAAACCATTGTTAATGATGGAAAAGGAGGCCAAGTGCCAAAAGAAAGGTAAGACAAGAGTTGTCAAACCTAAAGGAAATAATTGTGGTTAAAATAATAACTCTAATTGATGCAATTTGGTAAAATGGCAATTGGATTGACCATTTAGAACTGTAGTCAAAATTCTGGATAATCAATAAAAGGAAGGGTAGTGGGACTGCCACTTGAGAATTTTATGTTATAAATTATTCTTTCTAAATTTAATTATTGGGTATTGGATACCAGAATAATTAGTTAGATGAAAAACTACTTTTAGTAAAGTTTTATCTACAAACGGTAATGATGCAATGGTTGCAACATTGTTCGTAGAACACTTGTAAAGTGGCTTTACTAACAAAGTAGAAAACATTATTTTGTTATAAGATAATGAAGGATATTTATTTCTTTTTTGGAATAAGAAAATGTGCTTTATTTATTATGATTTACTTCATTGTGTTATCATATAAATAAATATTATATCCTAAATCTTGAAGAACAAAGTAATAAATGCTATAACATAAATAATTAAAATTCTTTATGCATTATTGTTTTGATCAAATAAATAAGAAATGCATATCTAAAATTCCATGGCACGGAGTTTTAAGTCACATGATTTGGAATCACATGATTTATGCAAATCTCATTTACTTGGACCAAGACATCTTTTACTATGAATAGTAAAAGGCTAATACCTTACTTGACTTAATACATTTCGATATATATGGTGCATTAAGTAGCAATGCTAAAAGAGAAGTTTGGTTATACTTGTAAAACTATTCAAAGATTCTGACTCGATCGTGATGATGAATAATTGAACCAGGGTTTTGATAGTTATCATTAAGGTTGTGAAATAGTTTCACAATAAACTCCACTAAGAACACCATTTGGAATGATGTGTCTACATGGAGGCATTGAACCTTATTGGATATGGTTCATAAGATGATAAAATCAAAATAGATCTTCCATTTGGGGTTATGTATTACAAACCGCTATAATTACACTAATTTGAGTTCCATCAAAGGAGGTTAAAAGGTGAAAGAAAACCGGGTTTGTCTTTCATAAAGATTTAAGATAGTGAGAACTTTTTGGAAAGGAGCTGTCTGGGACACACTCACATTTAAATCTAACAAATATATTTTCATGGTATATCCTAAGGAAACTTGAGGATAATGTTTTACTCATAAGAAACAAATGGTTTGTTACTTATGATGGTACTTTTCTTGATAAGTCATTTATCTCTAAAAGAATCAGTAGGAGTAAAATATATCTCGAATGGTTCGAGACCTAGAAAATATAATTTAACCTAAGATGGAAGTTGAACAAGTTTTCACAAGGAGTCGTGAAAAGTCCGTTCAAGTTATACAAAGTACTTGCGTACATGATAGGATACAATCTATGACAAGAAACATTGGATATTTCGAAATAGAAAGTATTGAGGTAAAGTTCATTTAGAATGAAGTATTTACCAACTATCATAGATGCAATGTCCGCTCCACATTTAGATTAATGACTTGGAGTCATAATATCTAAAAGGCAATCCATGTGTAATAATCAAGTTTGGAACTTGATCATTCTAACTTAAAGTGTAAAAACCAAAGGAGAGGAATGGGTTTTCTTGGAGAAAACTTACATGGGTAGCAAGAAACTTACTAGAATTTTCATAGTCACATGTTCATATTTGGAATATGAAATTTGACAAAATGATGTCAAAACAAGCGTTCCTCAACGGGAACTCACTTAAGGATGTATTGGATACAACCTAAAAGTTTTGATGGTCAAAGAAAAATTCTAATAAAGTATGTAAGTTGCGGAAATCCATAGGATGGATTGAAGCAAGCTTATAGGAGTTGGAATCTCCGTTTTGATAAATAAAAATAGTTTTATTTTATCAAGAACGAAGATGAACCTTGTATATACAAGAAGATTAGTGGGAGCATGGTGCTATTCCTTATTTAAATATGTGGATGGCATATTGCTCATTGGAAACGACATTCTTACACGTAGGAAAGTGCTTCGCAATAAAAGATATGGAAGAAACCGCATATGTCCTTGGCATTAAGGAAGCTAATTGGTTTAAAGCCAAAGTACAAACATTGACAAGGTCATTAGAAGTTTCCGCATGAAAATTCTAAAGAGGACAGTTGCCAATATTACATGGAGTTTTTCTATGCAAAGACTCAAATGTCCTAAGACAAATGATGAGCATGAGAAAATGAATGGGATGCCATTTGCTTCGGTAATTGGATCCATCATACCATGATAAGTACTAAGCCGGATATATGTAAATGCTTAGAGCATGACGAGTAGATATCAATCCGACAACCGGTGAGAATCACTGGATGGCTGTAAAACAATTCTTAAAGTACTTTAGAAGGACTAAAGATTTGTTTTGATCTACGGAGGGATGGAAGATGATCTCATCGTATATGGGTACACGAATGCATGCTTCCAAACTGACAAAAATGATAGATGATCGCAATCGAGTTTTGTGTCTATATAGTGAAGATGTAAGTTGGAATGGTTCCAAGCAGAGTACAGTCACTAAAATTCTACATACTAAATCTAAGTATATTGCTGCATTGGATGCTGCAGAGGAAGTTGTTTGGATTAAGAAGTTCATTGGTGAACTTAAGATGGTTCCTAACATTGCTAATCCAATAGACCTTATTAGTAATAAT
The DNA here is from genome assembly GCA_026119855.1 of Campanula takesimana. Classification (NCBI taxonomy): domain Eukaryota; kingdom Viridiplantae; phylum Streptophyta; class Magnoliopsida; order Asterales; family Campanulaceae; genus Campanula; species Campanula takesimana. The sequence continues at coordinate 1,719,088 of JAOWBW010000011.1, forward strand.
AGTCGTGCTATTGATCTAGCAAAGGAACCAAAGGCATATCCTAAATCCAAACACAGACTTAGGCGTTTTCTTATCGTTTGAGAAATAGTTGATAAGGGAGACGTACATATATGCAAAGTACCAACTAATGATGACGTTACGGACACACTAACAAAGGAACTTTCACAAGCTAAACATGATGGTCATGTTAGGTCCATGGGTATTGGATACCTATGAAATTAGGCCTAGGGCAAGTGGGAGATTGTTGGTGTTGGTTGTCGCGCCCCCGGACCCCGCGGGCCCCGGGACCGCGATCTAGATGTCGACTCTAACAATAAACTCCAAAATACCGAAGTTAAAAATTCCATTTAATACCAAAAGGTGGTGATCCAAATTTTACAAAACCGAGTTTGATAAAAACCAAATACAACTTATCATAAACTTCCACAAGTTTATGCTAACAAGAATACAAATATATAAAATCCTAATGACGTCAATGTTTGGTACAAATATCCCCAAAAGGTTACACATTGATATAATGTAAACCAACCTATACAACTTTCCCCAAAAGAACGGATCCACACTCGACGTCCTCTTTCTCGCGTCAGCGAGACTAATCCTTAGCACCTGGGGGGGGGGGTTAAGGAAAAACAAAGATAAAAGGAAAGGGGGTGAGATAAATCTCAATAAGTTACTAATGCAACTATATGACATGCTATGATGCAATAAGCAATAAACAATAATAATTATCACGTATCACATAGCATTTATCATATAACAGATAGCAGCGGAAATAAACACATAACAAAGGATATAGCCAAGGTTTTCCAAACCGGAACATCCAAATAAAGGATCGCTGCGCAGCTTCAATTATCAACCAATCAACATCTTCATAATGGCACGAAAGCCGAAGAGAAAACCCCGGTACCGGAACCAATAACAAAATAATGTGCCACAAAGGGCGGGAGCCATGCCACAAAGTCATGCTCCAAACGTCTCAACCAAGGCCAATCTGGAAGAGGAAAATAAGGGCAAAACAATGGTCGACACCATAATGGACTTGGCCGGTGCCATCACAATATCTCACATCGCCCGACAGAACCACAAATACCAGCTGGACTTTCAAATAACTGCTAAGTAATAAAATACTAGCACGATCAACAACAAGGATTCCAAAGTAGGGAATCAAGCCAAATAGTCACCAAGAAGATGACATGAACCAACAATACACATAAAGTGCTTCGAAGTCCAAAATAACAATTAATGAATTTCAAACACAAACTTGATCACAAAGGACTCAATTCTATCACTAAAGTGTACTACAATGATCACTAGGGTCAACTAGGAGGACACCCAAGAATTGGAGCACAACGCATTCTTTAGTCACACAATTTAACAAAATGTACATTTTTCAGAGATCTGTGCGGCCGCCCACGATGGGTTGTGCGGTCGCCCAAAGTGCCTCAAAACAAGAACAAAAACTCTCAGAAAGATGCGCGGCCGCCCAGGAAGTTTTGTGCGGTCGCCCAACATGCCGGAATCGCCAGAAATCGGGAAGAACAACATGGGTTCTTCCATTTTCAACCCAAAACACAAAACACCCAAAATCCAACACTCCCAACAAGATTTCTAAGGTACCCAAACATTATTTAAACAAAGAGGGGACCTTAACAACACCCTTAATCAACCAAACCCAAGATTAAATCAAGGTATTCATCAATTCACCATTTTCAACCAAAAACTCCATAAATTCCAAACAAATAGCAAACTCAACCAAACTTCAAATATAACACATTAATCATCATATAAACATGATATGAACATTTTAGCATTTAAATGGGGAAAAAGTAACTTACTTGAATTTTCTCAAAGTTGATGGATTTCAAATCTTTTTGAGTCTACGCGATCCTAGCGACGATCTAAACACGTTTCATGTTTTAAGAAATGAGAGAAGATGAAAGGAAGAAGGAGAAAATGAAGAGAGAAGAAGAAGGAGAAAAAGCTTACCTTGGAGAGAGAGAGAGATTTGTCTGGGAGAGAGAAGAGAGTGAGGGAGATGGAGTGTGAGAAGGAGAAGGGGAGGAGTAGGGAGGGAGTAGGGAAAAATTGCAAACATTTACACTTAGGCCCCCTCCACAACACTACACACAAATACTACTCTCCCTACTAATTATTAAGACTCAACACCTCCACACTAGCCCAAACAACTCGAATAAATGCTAGGCACAAATATTATAACACATAAAATGCACACAAAATATTTAAATAAATAATAATTTAAATAAATAAATAAGCAAATAATTAAATAAAAATCATTTAATTACTAATAAAATAGAGCCTAGATTTCGGGTCGTGACATTGGTGCCCTAGGCACGTTTGTTAAACATTGTATAAGTTATCATTTTATTCATGATGATAAAGAGATAATAAGATTATTATTGTTGCTCATGTTTGCTTATAATAATCTCCATCCGTAGAGCTTGTTAAGCACTAGTATAAAGGTTAAATGATCATGGGATGATCATGTTAGATTTATGGGTACTTGTTTGGAACAAGGTACTGGACATGACCCGCGGTATGAGATTTATGTCATGGTCAATGTCATATATAAATCTCATATTAGTTATGTTCTTTGAATCCTTAGACATGAAGTTATTATAGTCTTCCACTTGATGAAGATTATGTTTGACATATTCAAACGCTACCTTTAACCGGGTAGTTATAAAGGGTATGATTGGCATAATTGGATTCACGTAGGGAAGAATAATAAGCTAATTGGATTTGTCCCTCTTCGGAGAGATGTTAAGCTTGGGCCCCTCGAAGGAATGATGTTGATGAAATGTTTTGCCAAACTCAAATGGATTGATTAGATCAATGTCATTTGGATTATCAACATATTCGGAATCGAGAAAGTATTGAACAAAAAAAACAAGTTGACTTGTTGACCATGACTTGTGTTCAATGACATCGTGGACAAAGGGATTGTGACATGTTCTAAAGGAATGCGAACTTGTATCTAGTTATACTATTTGGGTAGGTATGACGGTTTGCTAGAACCTAATCATATCTTATGGTTTCATGTTTGAACCCATTGCCAACTTAGTATAATCCTAGAGGGTCACACACAATAGAACGAATCCTAAAAAGGACTATATTGGAATATTGGGTCGAAGGACCATTGAAAGATTTTGGAATTAAGGGAGACTGGAGCAAGTGTGCGACCGCACAAAAAATCTAGGGCGGCCGCACAGTTTGGCTCAACTTGTACCAGAATTGTTCCAGGTTGAGTATGCGACCGCACAGTTGGTTTTGGACGGCCGCACAGTTTGTCGGGATTGGTTTCCTGATTCAATTTGGAAACAGATTTTGGACAGGTTTTGGACTTTCCTAATTGCGATTCCTTGCGGGTTTAGACACAAGTTACCTATTTGGAATAGGTCTAACTTGTATATAAACAGCCTCTATTCGCCCAAAATCAACACTAAGCATTATGTAACTTTGTGAGAGCCTCCAAGGGTTTGAGAGGATGAATTTCTTGTTCTAAGAAATCCCTAGCTTGAAGAACAAGAATATCACACACATAATAATTCCATATAGTTCTATACATCCTGAAAGCGTGTTTCATGATTTGGTCTAGCAACCAAGATCAAGTGTTCTTGATATTCGTTCGCGTGTGGATACCGGTAGAGGGTGAAACTTATCATCTTTATAGTTCGTGATTCTTGCATTGTTCGTGATCAAGATTTCAAGCCTCCATCGAATTCAAGGTTTCAAAATCAAAGGCATCAAGGGTTAGTATTCTAGTATTCATTATGTTGTATTTGATATAATCATATGAACGGATCTATGGCTTTGGGTTTCTATTAAATTTTAAATTCTTAATTCCGCTGCGCATGTTACTCCGAAACCCAACAGAGGAGTGTATATATGGAGGTTGTACACAAGGGGTGTACTCGTATAAGGATAGGTATAGAGAGGACATATAGAAATGAGAAAACAATTCGATTGATCAAAGCGTTTGTTATTTTGAGATTACTTGTTTGTTTAGTTTTGTATGATGGTTTGTGGGTCCATTTACCTTTTAATGAGTTTTCATTAACAAATATATTTGAGATTAATTCGTCATATAAAGATATATCAATCAATTGTCAATTAAGATTAATACAATTTTCATGGAATTGATGTATATTGCAAGATTATGTCTCAAGTCTAGAGAGAAAAGAAATAAAGACACTTTTATTAAAGACTCGAATTGACTAGTCCGAGGTGGACTTTAACAATCTAACTAATGTCCGGAGTGGACTTTTGCTAGTAAAAAGTAAAAGACTAATGTCCGAAGTGGACTTTGACTAAAAGACTCTTTAGAACCTACAAAGACTGAAAGACTCTTTTTTTATTATTATTTTTAGAAGGAGGTAGCCCCGGTGTAACTTCTTGCTTGCTTCGAATTTGCTCACACCCATGTATTCCTTTGATGGATGATGGCTCCACTATCGATGAGGCTTTAGATCTTTCTCTTCAGATGGAGGCAATTCTCGGTGTCATGTCCAATGTATTGGTGATAATTGCAATATTTAGAGGGTTCCAAGTCTGGTCTTACACCGATTGGCTTGAAGTCGAGGAGAAGAGATAACTTGCCGGCTTGAACTAGACTTTCGAAGCATTTATCTAATGGTATACCCAAATCATAGAACTCGCGTTCATCCTTTTCGTCACGAACCATCTTGGAGGGTGGTCTAGGCACCGGTATTCCTTTTTGATGAGTAGCCATAGGAAGCATCCCAATGGGGAATGTTTGTGGTGGTGGCCCATACATTTGAGGAGCGTACGGGTGTTGAAATTGAGCAGGAGGAAGCGTTCGGTTGAGGTACTCGTAGATGCCATAAATGTCAGACCGGAGATGTTCCTCGGTGTCCTTTAGAACTTTGTACACCACCTTCTGGAAGCGGTCTGTTCGTTTGAGGAGAACAGTCTCAAAGAAGGCTTCTTGTTCATCGAGAAGAGTTCGGGAGAGGGTTGGTTGCTCTCTAAGGATAGTCTCATAGTAGGCCGCTTGCTTGTTAAGGATGGTTTCATAGAAGGCTTCTTGCTTGTTGAGTGCGGTGTCAAGATGGATCGCTTGCTCGTTGAGGATGGCATTGAAGTGGGCCATTTGTTCATTGAGAGTGGTGTTGGGGTGGAGAGTTGTCTCGAGACCTTTGGTGGTAGCTTCGGTTATGACTATGTTGATCCCTTCGGCAGACATGATGCAGGATTCTGTAGTGATGATGGAGAATTTAAGTCTTTGAATTAGATTAGATTTATAATTAATGACAAGGCATCGTTTATAAAATCATTTTTTATGAAAAGACTCGATCTCCGTATTTTTTGAAATGTTCTTTGAATGAAAAGACTAAAAGTTTGACCGGGCCGGAAGCTGCCTACGTTCCCCTTACTATGCAGGAGAGGTCCCACACAATGAGAGACTCAGGTCACCGTAGTTCGGGTTAAGTAAAACAAGTGAGATAGAGACCGAAGAGGTCAGTGATTTTGAAAACCATAAGTATTAGAAGATGACCGTAGAGGTCTAAAATTAAGGGGCGATGACTCGGTCCTTGGCTAGGTATAGGTGGAGGGACCCTAGGTAAGGTGGTTCTTGATTTGAATAAGTCGGGTAAGGTTTGACATGGGTAGACCAAGAGGTAGGTCATTTAAGATCGGCTAGCTTGACTAAAGGTAGGGTCAAGATGAAGGATTGACCTAGATGGGTCAAAATGGCGGGTTGACCTAGATGGGTTGAGGTGATGGGTTGACCTAAATGGGTCGAGGATGACGGTTTGACCTAGATGGGTCAAGGTGACGGGTTGACCTAGATGGGTCGAGGATGACGGGTTGACTTAGATGGGTCGAGGATGACGGTTTGACCTAGACGGGTCAAGGCAATAGGTTGACCTAGATGGGTCAAGGATGAGGGTTTGACCTAGACGGGCCAAGGTGATAGGTTGACCTAGATGAGGCGAGAGGTAGGTCGGTTGACCAAAGTTGGCCAAAGTTTGACCTAGGTGGGATGGATTTAAGTAAGTTGACCTAGGAAGGTCAGAGGTTAACTAGGGTTGACCTAGATGGGTCAAGGGTTGACTAGAGTTGATTTAGGGTAGACTAGGTTGACCTAGACGGGTCTAAGGTTGACTAGAGTTGATCTAGGGTAGACTAGGTTGACCTAGACGGGTTGACCTAGATGGGTCTAAGGTTTGACTAGAGTTGATCTAGATGGGTCGAAGGTTGACTAGAGTTGATCTAGGGTAGACTAGGTTGACCTAGACGGGTCAAAGGTTTGACTAGAGTTGATCTAGGGTAGACACACGCAACATGGTGAATGATCTTAGTTAAGATTAGGATTACTTGTTTTGATAAGTGTTCTTAACTCGATCAAAGTGCATGGTTTAGAAATGAACAAGGATTAACCTCGACCGCTTCACAAGTGAATACGGCGAGTTAGATAGCCCGGGTGCCACGAAGATAGAGGCGACAGGATTACCAAAATCTGTACACTCAGCGGAGTATCCAATAGGGTGTGCAGTGTGACACGGACTAGTGGTAGTGTGCCATTTGATTACGTATTTTTAGGAATGATATGCAATGCACGAGAGAAGTCTACTAGCATAACAATTCATAGTAACAGTATTTAAGCATGAAACGAACATAATAGAGCAGATCTAGAACATCGAAACATACTATGAACACAAAAACCTGCAGGAAATCATTAGAATCATATTGCAGATAAGGGGAGCCGCGGCTTGACAGCCGACGTACGGGGGAAAGGGAGGCGTGCGGTGCTTAATTACAGAAACGCCAGAAATTGTAGAAGTGCAGTTTTTTGAAGAAAAAGAATGCGCGGGGTAGTTAAAACACACACAAAATCGTGAAGTTATGAAAGTTAGACCCTCTTGAGTTTTGAAAAAATGTTTTTTCGAAAACAAGTCCCCAGCAGAGTCGCCACTGTGAATATCCCTTTCCGACGATGCGGGCGACGCATGGGAAGTTTTTCTTTTATTTATCTTTTATTTATCTTTTCTATAGGATTAGGATATTCAAGTTGGCATTTAACCTATTAAGAGTCACCACGTTATTTTTATTGAGCTAAAACATTGAGAAAAAGCTAACAAAGAGGGTTCGGGGGTCAAGTTACGACAAGAGAAGAATATTATGTAATCACTCCTATCGCCTGATAGATCAGACTTTCTATCATGATGAATGTGTTAGTAGTGTGTTAGTGATTGAGAACGGATTTTAAGATTGCCTACATTCCTCTCATTTGAGAAGCTCAGGTCAGCGTAGTTCGCACATAATCGGAATAGGGAGAAAGAAGCGGGATCATGCATAATGAAGGGGGAGGAGAAAGAATCATGCGAGATGATCACATCCTAGAATAATGATTATACCATTGATAAGATCAATGTGTAGTCCTCATATTCATCCTTGGAGAATTACTGATCATGGGAATATTTACCTAAAGTTTAGGGTTTAGAAGTAGTTCCTAGATCTTGGAGATCATCATCGGCTATACAATATAAACAGGGATTAAAACATTAGATCTAGCATGTTATGCATGAGATAAGCCGTAGATCTAGCATAATAATAAGAACATCATGAAACATGTATGAAATAACACATAAGCATGAAGATCGCTACCCTATTTATAGAGCATATAATGAACTCTAGTAAGAACATGAAGAACACGTTATGAATCATATGAATATTGATGAATAAACATAATGAAACTAGCATAAATCAGATCTAAACTAAGAAGACATGACAAATTCTCACCAATCTTGACAAGAACGAAGTCGAATCTCTAGCGCGGATTCGTCGGACCTTCAGGATTGCTAGAAAGGTTTGACGAGAGAGTTCTGCTGTTAGTTTGGCTTGTGGAACTCGGGGGAGAGTATTTTGTATTGAAATAATGAACTGAGGTCATCTATTTATAAGAAAACTTGATCTGGGAGAAGTGGCCACCCGGCCGGGGAAGTGGCCGCCCGACCGGTCCAATGGATTGACACAATTTTCGAGGTATGTCTATCTGGACTCTGGAGGATAATCAGATAAAGTCTATCTTCGATCCCTCTTCCGATCAGTCGAGAACATCTTCTTATCTAGGCTTTTCGGGAAATCCTGGATAAGTCCTGCGCAGTTCGTAAATACCTGGGAGGTCCCTGTGAGTTATAGAATGCCTAATAACTCATTTTCTGGTTGGGTACTAACAAGTACCTGTGTTACAGATTCAACACGAGGAAGATCGCAGACTCTTCAGTGGGTTCGAAATAGTGGCACAAGCTCAGATAAGTGATAACGATCTCACCAAAACTTCTGATAAAATGCTACCTGTCTAAAAGATAATTCAAAACATGGGCTTTATACCGAGGCTGGGGCTAGGTAAAAACTTACAAGGACCCACAGAGCTAACAGAAGAGGTAGACCACAGAGGCCTATTTGGGTTAGGGTACGTACTTACTCCCGCTGACAAGACAGAGCAAGAGCGGATAGAGGTACTCAAGAAAAAACAACTTCCTTACAAGAAGTCAGACATGAAACCTTACCACCTTTCCCTCAATAGTTACTATGTCAAAGAAGATGAAGAGTACTAAAACTTCGAGTTCGCTGAGCCATAGTTCGACCACAACGGAAAACTAGAAAAGGGCTTTGAAATCTTCAGAGATGTCGAAATTGACTTGGCCAATTTAGAGCTAAGTTACATGGAACCTCGAAAAACTACTGGTAGAGTTACTACCATCCCGAACGAGTACTGCATCAAGGTGAATAAAGACCTGACTTACGATACAGAGTTCGTGTCTCTCGATGAACTTTTAGTTGGAGAAACCAAGGAAACAGAACCATGGGATGGCCAAGATCTGTTCCAACACTTAAGCCTAGAAGACGATATCGTGGCTGCTATTGAATACGGACCTGTGACTACTGCTATCGAGAATCTGGGGCTGGTCAGTTCGTCCCCTAGAGAGTCAATTCCCCCTAGGTCAGTTAGGTCCACTTCTCTCACTTATGAGTTTGTGTCTCCGTCCACGTCTAATGACCTCAAGTCAAAAGACTATGATGTAATCGCAAACAATGTCTTTCCTCATGAATTAATTGAAAATCTCGATCTTTTTTAGTATCCCGCTATAGCCACTCTTATAAATGATAAATTAACTAATCAATCTAATGATATACAAATAGTTAATAACGATTCATTAAAAGAGGCGGACACAAATGAACTAAATGACAAATACATCCGAGAAATCTCAGAGCAGGTTATGAATCAAAGGGAAAATCGAGCCCAAGCTGCCGATGAGGTGTTAACATGTGTGAATCTGGGAAGACAAGACAAGCTGAAGTGGACTCAGATTGGGAGCTTCTTTCAAGGCGAAGAGCGAGAAGCACTGATCAAGCTACTCAAAGAATATAAAGACATCTTCTCATGGTCCTATGACGACTCGCCAGACAGAGGATGGGAACAGCTGGAAACATTAGATATTGGGTTAGTAAGGCAAGTACTGCCACCAGTCAAGCCCGATTGGTCACCTCAAATGGCCATGGAAATCGAAAAGCTGCTACAAAGAGACTTCATCAAGTCCGTATTTTGGCCAGAATGGTTACTCAACGTCATCTCCGTAAAGAAGTACAAAAGGAAGGTGACAGTTCACATAGATGTCACGAGTCTTGACGGGATGAGCCCTAAACATAGGTTCCCTCTGTTTGACATAGAATCACTACTAGAGGCCACCAAAGACAAAGAAGTTTGATAATTCCTCAAAGGTTTCCCCGGCAAAAATCGGATATTCACCGCAGCACAGACCGACGAGAAATTACTCTTTCACACTCAATGAGGTACTTATTGTCATGCCAACAGATTCCTAGAATGGAGGGGCATTGGTATCTCTTACCACATGCCAACAATATCGCCAACAGATATAGACGTCTTGTCGCGCCCCGTACCCGTGGTCCTACTTGGCCCCACGCTCGGGACACGCACGGAAGACGTCATAAAACATTTTAGGAAAATTTTTTGAAATGTACTTTCATAAAAGTTTCATATAACCAAAACACATTTACTTAAAACTTGACTTCATTCCACACAAACAAACTTTCACAATCAAAAGTACTTAGCCATAAGGCTTACACACTTTACTTACAAATTTACAACTCACCAACATGTTCCAAAAATAAGTGATACAAAGATGAAGTCACGGGTACACTACCTAAAAGGTTATACATTTACATAATGTAGCCTTTACATAACACATATCCCAAAATGTCTTACCCAAAATCACCACCTCGATGTCCTCCCTTGTGAAGTGACCTATCCCCTGGGCTCTCCTTTATCTAAAACAGTAAACAAATAAGGGTGAGAATGAATCTCAGTAAGCTACTAAAATGGAACTACGTTACATGCTGAAATGATACTCGGAATTGAACAATGTCAATAACATCCACATAGCACATAACATGATAGGCAAAGCCAACTCATCTTTCCACACGTAAGGCGGAAATAAACACTCAACTGTGGATACTGAGCCAAGGTTCTCGAATCAAACATATAACCATCTGAGAGGTATCAACTGAGCAGCACCAAAGGGCTGAAACCGGTTCATGAACGAAACAACAACAACAACAACAACAATAACAACAACAACAAGAGGGGGAAAATGACACATAGTCATAACCCAAACGGTGACTAAGCTCACACAAGGGAGAGCTAGCCCAGACCCAATCCGTGGCCCAATGAAGGGGGTTAAAAATGGGAAACCAATGGTAGAAGCCTTACAATGAACTTGGCTCGTGTGCCATTATAATCCCTACCACTGCCCGACTCTACAACAAGTACCAGCTGGACTTCCAAACGAGCATAGTAATGAATACTTGCTTAAACAACAACCGGGGGCAATGATTCCAAAGTAGGGAACCAAGCCAAACACATCACAAAGATGTTCACCAAAACAAATTAACATTTAGTCAAATTCCACAATATATATGTTCACAAATGAACCAATTTCAAACACTAGGGTGTTCCACAACAACCCTCTAGGTACTCTAGGATATCACCTAAGACCTAGACCAAGATTGAACTTTAAATCACTTGAAATGGAACAACTCCATTTTTCAGCAACCCTGGGCGGTCGCCCACACCAGCCTGTGCGGCCGCCCAAAACACTCTGCCCCAAGACAAAAACCTTCCAGATAAGTGTGCGGCCGCACGCCCTATTTGGGCGGCCGCCCAACACACCCTCCAGGCCCAAAACTTGCTAATTTTACTCCCTTCGTTTCACCGTCCCAAATGTATAGTACTTACATTACTAAACGTTTGTAACAAAACTTGGCTACACAACTCAACCTTTTAACCCATCAAAACCAACCATACCAATTACTCACTTTGTCCCAAAATTACAAGTATCACAAATATCATTCAAATCACAAAATTAACAAGTACAAGTATCAAGCATAACATATATGACAATTTTAATATTTAAAGGGGAATTAGTAACTTACCTATTTCTAGAAAAAGTATCGCTGAAATAAGTTTTGTTCGGGTAGAAATGACCTACTCAACGCCCTGATCATTTTTATATAATTAGATTTTAAAACGGGTAAGTAAATAAAAAGAATTAAATCGAAATAGGTTGAACTTACCTTTTTCTCCTAACCCTAAGAATGAACGAGAGAGAAGTTGCTGTGAAAAATTAACACAGAGAAAGAGGGAGAAGAAGGATAAGTTATAAGAAAATTTTACCCACTTTTCCAACTTTAGTCACTGGACCTTCATTTTTAACACTTAAGCCCCTAAACTTATATTTTCACGAAGGACCCTAAAGTTTCAACTTAATCAATTAACTCCTTTAATCATTATTACTACTAACTAAGTAAATAACACAATTAATCAAGTAAGATGTGCAAATCATAAAAAATGATGCAACACATAAAATGCACATATAATATCAAATTAAAATCCTTAAAAATATAAAATAAATAGGGACGGGTTTTTGGGGTCGTTACAATCACTCCCCGTTAAAGAAAATTCGTCCCGAATTTTAAAATAACTTAACAAACGAATCAAACAACCAAGGATACTTTCTCTCCATTTCCTCCCGAAGCTCCCAAGTTTATTCTTCCACATTATGGTTCCTCCACATGATTCTAACAAGAGGAATACTTTTAGTTCTCAATTCTTTGACACTCCATGAGGTACTTATTGTCACGCCAACAGATTCCTAGAATGGAGGGGCATTGGTATCTCTTACCACATGCCAACAATATCGCCAACAGATATAGACGTCTTGTCGCGCCCCGTACCCGTGGTCCTACTTGGCCTCACGCTCGGGACACGCACGGAAGACGTCATAAAACATTTTAGGAAAATTTTTCGAAATGTACTTTCATAAAATTTTCATATAACCAAAACACATTTACTTAAAACTTGACTTCATTCCACACAAACAAACTTTCACAATCAAAAGTACATAGCCACAAGGCTTACACACTTTACTTACATATTTACAACTCACCAACATGTTCCAAAAATAGGTGATACAAAGATGAAGGCACGGGTACACTACCCAAAAGGTTATACATTTATATAATATAGCCTTTACATAACACATATCCCAAAATGTCTTACCCCAAATCACCACCTCGAGGTCCTCCCTTGTGCAGTGGCCAATCCCTTGGGTTCTCCTTTATCTAAAACAGTAAACAAATAAGGGTGAGAATGAATCTCAGTAAGCTACTAAAATGCAACTACGTTACATGCTGAAATGATACTCGGAATTGAACAATGTCAATAACATCAACATAGCACATAACATGATAGGCAAAGCCAACTCATCTTTCCACACGTAAGGCGGAAATAAACACTCAACTGTGGATACTGAGCCAAGGTTCTCGAATCAAACATATAACCATCTGAGAGGTATCAACTGAGCAGCACCAAAGGGCTGAAACCGGTTCATGAACCAAACAACAACAACAACAACAATAATAACAACAACAACAAGAGGGGGAAAATGACACATAGTCATAACCCAAACGGTGACTAAGCTCACACAAGGGAGAGCTAGCCCAGACCCAATCCGTGGCCCAAGGAAGGGGTTAAAAATGGGAAACCAATGGTAGAAGCCTTACAATGAACTTGGCTCGTGTGCCAGTATAATCACTACCACTGCCCGACTCTACAACAAGTACCAGCTGGACTTCCAAACGAGCATAGTAATGAATACTTGCTTAAACAACAACCGGAGGCAATGATTCCAAAGTAGGGAACCAAGCCAAACACATCACAAAGATGTTCACCAAAACCAATTAACATTTAGTCAAATTCCACAACACATATGTTCACAAATGAACCAATTTCAAACACTAGGGTGTTCCACAACAACCCTCTAGGTACTCTAGGATATCACCTAAGACCTAGACCAAGATTGAACTTTAAATCACTTGAAATGGAACAACTCAATTTTTCAGCAACCCTGGGCGGTCGCCCACACCAGCCTGTGCGGTCGCCCAAAACACTCTGCCCCAAGACAAAAACCTTCCAGATAAGTGTGCGACCGCACGCCCTATTTGGGCGGCCGCCCAACACACCCTCCAGGCCCAAAACTTGCTAATTTTACTCCCTTCGTTTCACCGTCCCAAAAGTATAGTACTGACATTACTAAACGTTTGTAACACAACAACTCAACCTTTTAACCCATCAAAACCAACCATACCAATTACTCACTTTGTCCCAAAATTACAAGTATCACAAATATCATTCAAATCACAAAATTAACAAGTACAAGTATCAAGTATAACATATATGACCATTTTAATATTTAAAAGGGAATTAGTAACTTACCTATTTCCGGAAAAAGTATCGCTGAAATAAGTTTTGTTCGGGTAGAAATGACCTACTCAACGCCCTGATCATTTTTATATAATTAGATTTTAAAATGGGTAAGTAAATAAAAAGAATTAAATCGAAATAGGTTGAACTTACCTTTTTCTCCTAACCCTAAGAATGAACGAGAGAGAAGTTGCTGTGAAAAATTAACACAGAGAAAGAGGGAGAAGAAGGATAAGTTATAAGAAAATTTTACCCACTTTTCCAACTTTAGTCACTGGACCTTCATTTTTAACACTTAAGCCCCTAAACTTATATTTTCACGAAGGACCCTAAAGTTTCAACTTAATCAATTAACTCATTTAATCATTATTACTACTAACTAAGTAAATAACACAATTAATCAAGTAAGATGTGCAAATCATAAAATATGATGCAACACATAAAATGCACATATAATATCAAATTAAAATCCCCCAAAATATAAAATAAATAGGGACAGGTTTTTGGGGTCGTTACAATCACTCCCCCTTAAAGAAAATTCATCCCGAATTTTAAAATAACTTAACAAACGAATCAAACAACCAAGGATACTTTCTCTCCATTTCCTCCCGAAGCTCCCAAGTTGATTCTTCCACATTATGGTTCTTCCACACGATTCTAACAAGAGGAATACTTTTAGTTCTCAATTCTTGAACTTTAGAATCAATCACCTGAACTGGATGCTCCTTATAGGACATACTGGGTTCAATATCCTCAGGTATCTAAGATAACACATGAGATGGATCATACACATACTTTCGAAGCATAGAAACATGAAACACATTATGAATCTTGTTAAGAGAAGGAGGTAACGCAAGGCGATAAGCTCGATCTCCAACTTTTCCCAAAATCTCAAAAGGACCGACAAACTTTACCTTTCTTCCCATATCTCTTAATTCCCACCTTTGGAGAAACTTTCAAGAACACAAATTCACCATTTTCAAACTCGAGGTCTCGCCTCCGGTGATCAGCATAACTCTTCTGACGACTCTAAGCAATAGTCAATCGATCCCGAATAAGCTTAACCTTCTCAACTGAATCATTAACCATATCAATACCCCAAATCATTGCTTCCCCAACTTCATCCCAACAAATAGGTGAACAAAATTTTCTCCCATACAGTGCTTCATAAGGAGCCATCCCAATACTCGACTGAAAACTGTTGTTATAAGCAAATTCTACAAGTGGCAAATGAATATCCCAAGAATCTGCAAAATCAACTGAACAAGCTCTCAACATATCCTCAAGAATATGAATGGTCCTTTCTGACTGGCCATCTGTTTGAGGATGAAAAGCAGTACTAAATCTCAATTCTGAACCCAAAGCCTTCTGAAATGCTTGCCAAAACCGAGAAGTGAATCTAGGATCACGATCAGATACAATGCTAACAGGAACTATGTGCAACTTCACTATCTCATTAATATACAACGTAGCAAGCCTTTCCATAGAATAAACCATCTCAATAGGTATGAAATGAGAAGACTTTGTCAATCTGTCTACGATCACCCAAACTGCATCATGCCTTCTCCAAGTACGAGGTAACCCTGACATAAAGTCCATAGTAATATGTTCCCATTTCCATTCTGGTATCTCTAAAGGTTGAAGCAATCCCGCAGGCCTTTGATGTTCAGCTTTAACTTGGTGACAAGTCAAACACTTCGACACATAATCCGCTATCTCCCGCTTCATGTTGTTCCACCAAAACTGTTGCTTCAAATCTTGATACATTTTGGTACTCCCAGGATGAATAGTATACCTCGACTTATGGCCTTCCTCGACAACTTGAAGTTTAATTCCATCAACATTAGGAACACACAATCTACCTCTGAAAGTCAATACTCCTTCAGAACTGAGAGAAAACTCTTCAAATCTGCCATCTTTGATTTTTCCCATAATCTTTACTAACTCGGGGTCATCTTTCTGAGCATCCTTGATTTGTTGAATTAAGGTTGGCAATACTCTGATATTCGCAAATATAGCCCCATGCCTCGATTCAAAATGACACCAATATCGAGCATCTTCTAACATCTTCCATTCCCATACCATCAATGAAGCTACATAAGACTTCCGGCTAATAGCATCAGCTACCACATTCGCCTTGCCTGGATGATAAGAAATGGTGCAATCATAATCCTTCAACAGCTCTATCCATCTTCGTTGTCTATTATTCAACTCTTTCTGGGAGAAAAGATACTTCAAACTCTGATGATCTGTGAAAATCTCAAATTTTGCTCCATATAGATAATGCTTCCATTTGTGTAACGCAAAAACAATAGTTGCAAGCTCTATGTCATGGGTTGGATAATTCTGCTCACTAGGAGTTAACTTCCTTGAAGCATACGCAATTACCTTCCCACTCTGCATTAAAACACACCCCAAGCCTTCTTTTGAAGCATCACTATAAATTACCAATTCATCATTCCCATTAGGCAGTGCAAGAATAGGAGCGGTGGTCAACCTCTTCTTTAACTCTTCAAAACTAACTTGACATTTGTCATCCCACACATATGGCACATTCTTTCGAGTCAACTGAGTCAATGGTGTAGCAATCTTGGAAAACCCGTCAATGAATCTTCTATAGTACCTAGCTAACCCCAAGAAACTTTGAATTTCTGTAACTGATTCTGGCCTCTTCCAATTGACAATAGCTTCAATTTTTGATGGATCAACAGATATACCTCTATTAGAAACCATATGTCCCAGAAAAGAAACTTCATCGAGCCAAAAAGCACACTTACTGAATTTTGCAAACAACTGCTTCTCCCGAAGAATAGATAGAAAGTGTTTCTCATGCTCCTCCCGAGACTTGGAATAAACAAGGATGTCATCAATAAACACAACCACAAAAGAATCAAGATAAGGGCTTGAAAACCCGATTCATCATATCCATAAAAACAACTGGAGCGTTTGTTAACCCGAAAGGCATAACAAGAAATTCTTAATGACCATACCTACTATGGAAAGAAGTCTTAGGAATGTCTTCTGAGTGAATCTTCAACTGATGATACCCACTCCTCAAATCAAGCTTCGAAAAAGACAACTGACCCTTAGAGTTGATCAAATAAATCATCAATGTGAGGCAAAGGATATTTGTTCTTTACAGTCACCTGATTCAGTTTTCTATAGTCGATGCATAGTCTCAAGGACCCATCTTTCTTCTTTACAAACAATACAGGAGCTCCCCACGGTGATACACTGGGTCGGATGAAACCCCTATCAAGCAACTCTTGCAATTGAACTTTCAATTCCTTTAATTCAGCTGGAGCCATTCTGTAAGGTGATTCAGATATCGGGGTAGTACCTGGAAGTAAGTCAATACAAAACTCGGTCTCCCTATCAGGAAGCATAGAATACTCAGTAGAGAACACATCAGGAAACTCTTTCACAATATGCACATCCTCTACTTCAGGAAACTTTTTAGTAGTATCAAGAACACTAGCCAAATACCCCGTACAACCACGATGCAACAACTTTCTAGCTTTCATATAAGAAATAATATGAATTCCCTTACCCAAAGGAGCAGCCTCAAAAGTAAATTCAGGCACATCAGGAATAGAAAATGTAACCACCTTTTTATAACAATCAACTGAAGCATGGTATTTACTCAACCAATCCATTCCCAAGATAATATCAAAATCTTGTAATGGCAAAACAACTAAATCAGCAAATAAAACATGCTCCCAAATATGTACATCACAGCCATGTAACACCTTATTAGTCACCAAACACTCCCCTATTGGAGTAGACACTTCTAACACATAAGGTAGAGATTCAGAAGAAACATGCAATCAAGAAGCAAAATGCACAGACACATAAGAATGCAAAGAGCCAGGGTCTATAAGTGCTCGTGCCCTCAAACTAGACACAGAAATTATACCTCCTATCACGTTAGAAGAATTTGAAGCCTGTTGTTGATTGATAGTAGAAACACGACCTTGCACTTTAGGCATCCCTGAGGCATCCCTCTTTTGACCTTGAGATGATCCTGCTCCACTCCCATATGGTACAATCCTTGCTCTTGGACAATCCTTCTGAAAATGGCCAAGCTGACCACAATTCAAACACTTTCCTTGCTTCTTCCAACATCGCTCTTCAGTGTGCCCTTCCTTGTGACAGTAATTACATATTCTTCTACCTTGATTCCTGACAATTGGTTGTCCTTGCGGTTGCCCTCTAAATTGTGATGGTATTCCCTGACCTCCTCGACTATCACCACGCTGTGGTTGAGGTCTTCCTTATCCCAATTTGTTTTCAAAGCTCTCCACCAGTGCTCAGCAGCTCCACTCAGTTTATAGGTAGCAAACCTGACTTGTTCTTCATCTGTACATCTCAAGACATCAAATATTTTCTCCATCGATTCAATCCACCTCTCTAACTTTATTACCTCAGGTTCTCCTTCATAACCAATTAGTTTCATCTTCAGGAACTGTTCTAACCCATATCTCAGAGGTGCTTCTTCTCCTCCTTGCCTTTGATCATTTAAAGTTTTCATTGCTGCCTTGAACATCCCCTGAAACATAATTCGGGCGTCTTCTCTGGCATCTCCTTGCCCTGAAGAACCAGCCTGATCTCCTTCATTCTCAACCATTTTCAATAAATACCTGCATAAGACATTCAACGTTACTCACTCTATACACAACTACCCTCCTAAGTCACTTAGTCATTCTAGACCATCTACAACCTAGCTCTAATATCAACAGTTGCGCCCCGTACCCGTGGTCCTACTTGGCCCCACGCTCGGGACACGCATGGAAGACGTCATAAAACATTTTAGGAAAATTTTTCGAAATGTACTTTCATAAAAGTTTCATATAACCAAAACACATTTACATAAAACTTGACTTCATTCCACACAAACAAACTTTCACAATCAAAAGTACTTAGCCATAAGGCTTACACACTTTACTTACAAATTTACAACTCACCAACATGTTCCAAAAATAGGTGATACAAAGATGAAGTCATGGGTACACTACCCAAAAGTTTATACATTTACATAATGTAGCCTTTACATAACACATATCCCAAAATGTCTTACCCAAAATCACCACCTCGACGTCCTCCCTTGTGCAGTAACCTATCCCCTGGGCTCTCCTTTATCTAAAACAGTAAACAAATAAGGGTGAGAATGAATCTCAGTAAGCTACTAAAATGCAACTATGTTACATGCTGAAATGATACTCAGAATTGAACAATGTCAATAACATCCACATAGCACATAACATGATAGGCAAAGCCAACTCATCTTTCCACACGTAAGGCAGAAATAAACACTCAACTATGGATACTGAGCCAAGGTTCTCGAATCAAACATATAACCATCTGAGAGGTATCAACTGAGCATCACCAAAGGGCTGAAACCGGTTCATGAACCAAACAACAACAACAACAACAACAACACCAACAAGAGGGGGAAAATGACACATAGTCATAACCCAAACGGTGACTAAACTCACACAAGGGAGAGCTAGCCCAGACCCAATCCGTGGCCCAAGGAAGGGGGTTAAAAATGGAAAACCAATGGTAGAAACCTTACAATGAAATTGGCTCGTGTGCCATTATAATCCCTACCACTGCCCGACTCTACAACAAGTACCAGCTGGACTTCCAAACGAGCATAGTAATGAATACTTGCTTAAACAACAACCGGGACCAATGATTCCAAAGTAGGGAACCAAGCCAAACACATCACAAAGATGTTCACCAAAACCAATTAACATTTAGTCAAATTCCACAACACATATGTTCATAAAGGAACCAATTTCAAACACTAGGGTTTTCCACAACAAACCCTCTAGGTACTCTAGGATATCACCTAAGACCTAGACCAAGATTGAACTTTAAATCACTTGAAATGGTACAACTCCATTTTTCAGCAACCCTGGGCGGTCGCCCACACCAGCCTGTGCGGCCGCCCAAAACACTCTGCCCCAAGACAAAAACCTTCCAGATAAGTGTGCGGCCGCACGCCCTATTTGGGCGGCCGCCCAACACACCCGCCAGGGCCAAAACTTGCTAATTTTACTCCCTTCGTTCCACCGTCCAAAAATTATAGTACTTACATTACTAAACGTTTGTAACACAACTTGGCTACACAACTCAACCTTTCAACCCATCAAAACCAACCATACCAATTACTCACTTTGTCCCAAAATTACAAGTATCACAAATATCATTCAAATCACAAAATTAACAAGTACAAGTATCAAGTATAACATATATGATCATTTTAATATTTAAAGGGGAATTAGTAACTTACCTATTTCTGGAAAAAGTATCGCTGAAATAAGTTTTGTTCGGGTAGAAATGACCTACTCAACGCCCTGATCATTTTTATATAATTAGATTTTAAAACGAGTAACTAAATAAAAAGAATTAAATCGAAATAGGTTGAACTTACCTTTTTCTCCTAACCCTAAGAATGAACGAGAGAGAAGTTGCTGTGAAAAATTAACACAGAGAAAGAGGGAGAAGAAGGATAAGTTATAAGAAAATTTTACCCACTTTTCCAACTGTAGTCACTGGACCTTCATTTTTAACACTTAAGCCCCTAAACTTATATTTTCACGAAGGACCCTAAAGTTTCAACTTAATCAATTAACTCATTTAATCATTATTACTACTAACTAAGTAAATAACACAATTAATCAAGTAAGATGTGCAAATCATAAAATATGATGCAACACATAAAATTCACATATAATGTCAAATTAAAATCCCCAAAAATATAAAATAAATAGGGACGGGTTTTTGGGGTCGTTACACGTCTACATAGACGACCTAGTGTTGCACTCCAAAACACCTTACGGCCGACACATCGAAGATCTGCGGAAAATCTTCGACATTCTGAGAAGTCAGAAAATTCTCCTTGATCCGTTGAGATGCAGATTTGGTACTATTCAGACGAAAGCTCTAGGGTAGAGATTGGGAAGGAAGTTCAAGGCTGACCCGGAAAAGATCAGAGAGTTAATCACAATGTCATCCCCTCGCCAAGAAAGTCAAAGGATCAAACTCATAGGTCTACTACGCTACATCAACCGCCTCACAACGGCAGGAGATCCGGTCCTCAAAGAATTACAAGGTTGCTCAGAAGAAGTTTGGAAACAGAAATGCGAATTGGCTCTAACCCAACTCAAGAGCCACTTAGCGAATACCCCGTCCTTATAACCGACGCATGGGAAGTTCGAGTCACAGAATAGAGCCCCCATCATTTTCCAAAATTGCACAAACTCGGATCTACCATTGAGCCTCATGTTCGAGCACTAAAGAAAATCGGTAAACTACAAGCGATGCAGGAATTTAGTCTTACTCCGACACTACAGATTTCTGAGCCAAACAGTAGATGTTCCTATCACCAAAATGAAGGACATAGTACGGACGACTGTCAGGAATTAAAAGAAGAGATCCGACTACTCATCGAGATGGGTCGCTTAACCACGCAGAATGAAGATTGTGTATACATGGACGATAACGGCCTCCTCCCAGTCAAGGTTTACAATCTTCGCCGCTACTACAACTGACCACTACAGTCCTTCTCCATCAAACATTTCTCTCCATCAACGGAACTCTCCATCAACGGCCATCCCCTTGCAACGGTCGTTCCCCCTTGTAAAAAAATAAAAATAAAATTATTACTGTTATTCTATTACTTCCCCTCTTCTATCTTCCCTTTCTACAATCAGAAATGAACTACTGTGACCTGAGCCCCTTAGCTCTACTTGTAAAAGGGGAACGTAGGCAGCCTTTAAAGGTGCGGTCTCAAAAATAAATAAAAATCCAAATCTGGTTTGAGCAAGATTCAATAAAGAAAACAATCTGTTTATAACTAAAGCAAAATCTCTATTTCCATAAATCACTACACGTTAACATTTATTTGATGAGTCTAAGCTCGAAAGAACCTGCGAATAAATAACCTGCTATGAAATTTAAAGAAACTAAAACAAACTAAAATCTAAAACTATGTGTCTGCAACGACTGTGGTTGGATACTCGGAGTCACTCCTCCTCTTCCTCTTACTCATCCTTCTTTGGTTTCTTATCTCTTCGTCCGTGTCTAGCCCATCTAGTAGGATCCACAAATAAGTCCTTCCTCAACTGAGTCACCCCTGTTGGGCCTTCTCTCTTTCTTTTCCTCTCAATAGGTGCTAGCTGAGCCAACTCGGTCTCCACCTTCCATCGTACATTCTCGTCCTCCCTCAAGCGTCTGCTCGAGACATAAGGGACCACCACCCTATGTCTCAGTCATCTCAGAGTCTGTCCCATATTACCCAAGGTCGTCTGGTACCAGTCCAAGTATTCTCGAGACAGAAGTATGTTACGTGGTCATTGTATACATAGAGTACTGGGCATAAGAGCATAAGACCAGCACCGTTCCAAGAGCACTGCAACCCCAGCATTCATGGAGATTATCCTGGCATTAACCCAGATACAAGTCTCATGCCAAGAAGAAGGTATAATCTGAGGCATCCCGTACTGACGGCACACCCGTACTGCATAGTAATAAGTGGTCTCATCAAAGGCAGGAACCCGAATCATGCAAAGATCGCTCTGAGTCCACTGTGCTCTAATAACTCCCCAATAAGGTACCATCCACTTGATCTGAGCCGTACTCATCTGTGCCATATATGTCACACATGCAGACTGAGCCATCCCTGTATATCGCTGCTTTATTCACCTACTCTGGCAAACCCAAGGCGATACTGATCCGACAGGTTCCTCCAAAACTCGCAACCTCTCCTGCAACCACAAGCTTAACATTCGAGTGCTCCCTCTGGTCATCTTACGAGCTCCCGAGGCCAACTCTCTAATACCATGCAAGGTCTCCCCAAGCAGATAAGGGATAATGCTGCGATTGGCCCGATCCTGGTCTACCATGTCAAGACAACCCATTGTAGCCACTCCTACATAAGATGGAAATAGTACAGAGGCAAACAGATAGAGTGCTAGACAGTCCAGAGCTGTGTCAGATTCCACCGTTCTATTAATAAACCTGATGGGAAACCCACAGAGATCAACGTCGCCATCCAATAACTAACCTCTAGCTTCTTCTGTTGGTAGTGGTGCCTTAGGCACAACGTTGTAATTATTATCATTTATTTCATATCAATAAAGAGATGTTTTGATTATTATTGTGGTTCATGTTTACTTATAATAATCTCCGTCCCTAGTACTTGTTAAGCACTAGTATAAAGGCTAAATGATCATGGGATGATCATGTTAGATTTATGGGTACTTGTTTGGAACAAAGTACTGGACATGACCCGCTGTATGAGATTTATGTCATGGTCTATGTCGTACATATGTCATTTGAATCCTTAGACATGAAGTTATTATAGTCTTCCACTTGATGAACATTATGTTTGACATATTCAAACGCTACCTTTAATCGGATAGTTATAAAGGGTATGATTGGCATAATCTGACTCACGTAGGGAAGAGTTATAAGCTAAATGGATTTGTCCCTCTTCGGAGAGATGTCAAGCTTAGGCCTCTCGTAGGAATGATGTTGATGAAAATGTTCGGCCGGACTCAAATGAATTGATTAGATCAATGTCATTTGTATTATCAACATATTCGGAATCGAGAAAGTATTGAACAAAACAAGTTGACTTGTTGACCATGACTTGTGTTCAATGACATCATGGACAAAGGGATTGTGACATGTTCTAAAGGAATGCGAACTTGTATCTTGTTATACTATTTGGGTAGGTATGACGGTTTGCTAGAACCTAATCATATCTTATGGTTTCATATTTGAACCCATTGCCAACTTAGTGTAATCCTAGAGGGTCATACACAATAGAACGAATCTTAAATAAGGATTATATTGGAATATTGAGTCGAAGGACTTTGGAGGAATTTGGAAATTAGGGAAATCTGGGGCAGGTGTGCGACCGCACAAAAGGGTTTGGGCGGCCGCACAGCTTGGCTCAAAAAGTACCAAAAACCTTCCAGATAGATGTGCGGCCGCACAGGTGGCTTTGGGCGGCCGCACACCATGTCGGGACTGGTTTCCTGATTTGATTTGGAAAATAATTTTGGACGGGTTTAGACACAAGTTTCCGATTTGGAATAGCTCTAACTTGTATATAAACAGCAAAATTCGGCCAGAATCAAAGCTAATGATTTTGTGCAAATCTCAAAGAGTTTGAGAGAGATTTTATTTTGTTCTAAGACATCCTAGATTGAAGAACAAAATAATACACAAATAAAATTCCATATAGTTCATATTGATTGTGAAAACGTGTTTCACAATTTTGGTCTAGAAACCAAGATCAAGTGTTCTTGATATTCGTTCGTAGTGTGGATACCGCTAGAGGGTGAATCTTATCATCTTCAAAGTTCGTGTTCTTACTTGTTCGTGATTAAAGCTTCAATTTCTCCACCAAAGATCAAAGACTAAATTCAAAGTCATCAAGGGTTAGTTTTTCTAGTATTCATATTGTCGTATTTGATTTAATCATATGAATGGATCTATGGGCTTTGGGTTTCATAAAATTTTAAATGCTATTTTCCACTGCGCATGTTACTACGAAACCCAACAGTGGTATCAGAGCCCCGTTCATGTTGATTATTTCAATACCTAGATCATGTTGTGTGTGTATATAAATTGTTTATGTGCCTAGCATGGTATGAATATTGGATTATATGATGTTTATGTGTTATATGATTTTATGTGGTTTATTGTTTTACAACTTTAATCGCACTATTGAATCGCACTAAAAATTATGTTGGATTCTGAATTGTTTGATTATTAATTTTTGATTGGATCAAAGTTTTAATAATCGGGGAAAACAATTTTGAGACAAATTTTTGAACTTTAAAAATTCTGTGTGATGCTACTGTGCGACCGCAGAGAAAATAATGGGCGGCCGCACAAGTTTGGGCGACCGCACAGATTTTCTTGGGCGGCCGCACAGTTGGTCAGAATCAGAATCAAATTCTGGAATTTTGATGGGGTCCAACGAATTAGTGACAATACCGGCCAGACCTGCTGATCTGGAGCGGGTTTTGGGTAGTTGGTTTTGGTATGGATCTTAGGGTTTGATTTTCCTATTTGTTTTGATCTTGTGATTCTAAGATTGGTTCAAGGTTTGGATGGCTAATCTGCGTTCATCGAGATTTTGTTTCCCAAACATGATCGCAATCAAAGTTTTAAAGATAAAACGAAGTTAGAATTATGAAGAGTTCATAATTGCTAAAATTGAGAAACAAAGTTCTTGATTCAATGATTGGAGATCCATATGGAATTGTGGATGCAATTGGCCTACGTTTAACGAGACCATCTATTGCTTAGTTTCGGCCACATGGACAACTTTCTTGGTTTCTTGAATTAGTGCGGAATTATGGATGCCTGATGGCTTAGTTTCGGCCGCACTTCTTGTTGTCTTGATTTGGAAGATGATAAACAAAGTTCAAAGAGTCTCATCCTCATAATTATAGAGAAACTAATGACACATAAATATTATGCTTAAATTAATGGAGATTAATTTAGTGGCTAAACTTGATGCGTAACATGTTTATATTATGTGCTCATAAATGTGTTGTATGCTATATGTGATGAACCTTCAAAGAATTTTTAAAGTTCTTTTTGACATGCCATGATTAAAACACTTGTTTATACATGGGTGATTTTGATGTGGGTTTGCCTCTGCGAGGTGCATTAATTTTATTCATGTATGAGCAAGATGAGGTTCATTAATTCAATGTGGGCTTGCCTCCGCAAGGTGCATTAAATTGAATGGTTCCTATACGTTTAAAATGGTTGGACTTAATTAGGCGTCAAAACAGTTTTGGGCCTAGGCAAAAGATGAGATTAAACATGCTTTTTGAAATTGGATTTCTCAAAGAATCTCATAAAAGAATCTAAGAATCATATGGGATATGATGACATGATTGTCTACCTATTTAATTTAGTTTTGAGCGGTCCGCCTCCGTGGACTCAAAAGTTAAATTAAAGTTGGATCTTAGCCATTAAAATTATATTATACATTGGATGTATATGAAGGTTATATAATTTAGTGGGAGTATTTTTGTTTGAAAAAAATATTATTTATTTCTTTAATGAAACCGGTACTTATTAAATTTTGGAAATTTTGCATATTTGTAGACAATGACTACTAACACTCAATCAATTTCGTTGCGATCGATCCTTGAGAAGGATAAGCTCCAAGAGAATGGTACAAACTATATGTATTGGATCCGTAGCCTAAGAATTGTTCCAAGGCAAGAAGATAAGTTGTACATTCTAGATGGGCCTCTTCCTACTGAACCAGAACCTACTGCCCCTAGGGCAGAAAGAGACAGTTACAAGAAACATCATAATGATTCTAGAGATGTAAGCTGTCTCATGCTTGCTACCATGTGCTCAAAACTCCAACAAAGTTTGGAACATTTGGAAGCCTATGAGATAGACGTGGAGTTAAGAGCCATGTTTCAAGAGCAAGCTAGGCAAGAGAGGTATAAGACCATTGTTGCATTCACTTCTTGAAAAATGAATGAAGGGCAACAAGTGAGTCCTCACATGCTGAAAATGAAAGGCTGTGTAGAGCACCTTGAGAAACTTGGCTATCCAATCCCGTTGGAGCTAGCCACGGATCTCATTCTTAATTCATTGCCTAAAAGTTATAATCAGTTTGTAATGAATTATAACATGCATGGAATGGATAAGAATCTCTCCGAGTTGCATGGGATGCTTAAAACTGCAGAGATGAAGATTGTGGAGAAAGGTTCTCCCGTGCTCTTGGTTTTTGATGGAAAGAAGGCTAGTGCCAAAGGAAAGGGTAAAAAAGTTGTCAAACCAAGATAAGCAAGGCAAAGGTTGCCAAGGCTTCTGAGGCAAAACCCGATTCACAAAAGGATGCAATATGTTTTCCATTGTCAAGAATTGGTCATTGAAAACGTAATTGCAAGGCTTTCTTGGAATAGCAAAAGAAGAAGAAGGGCAGCAAGGCTGCGTCGACTTCAGGTATCTATATGATAGATATTCTCCTTTCTACCACTGATTCTTGGGTATGGATACCGGATTGTGGTTCCTCACATTTGTTTAAATGTGCAGGGACTAAAGAATAGGAGACTACTTAAAGAGGGTGAAGTAGACCTACGCGTGGTGAATGGAGCAAGAGTTGCTGCATTAGCCGTAGGGACTTATGAAGTCACTTTACCTTCCGGATTAATTCTTGTTTTGAACAATTGTTATTATGTTCCGGATTTAAGTAGAAATATTATTTTAATTTCTTGTTTGGATAATGAAGGTTTTAAGTTTCTATTGAGAATAAGAAATTTTCTATTTATTTAAATGATGTGCTTTATGGTATTGCTAATTCATTTAATGGCCTTTATGTCTTGAATGTCAAGAATGAAAATAATGACAATGTCTATCATATAAATAAGAAATCTAAACCTAATGATGTAAATCATACTTATTTGTGGCATTGCCGTCTTGGTCATATTAAAGAGAAGCGTATCTCAAAACTCCATGGGGACGGACTTTTGGGTTCATGTGACTTAGAGTCATATGATACTTGTGAGTCGTGTCTTCTTGGAAAAATGACTAAGACACCTTTTACCAAGTTAGGTGAAAGGCAAGCGACTTATTGGGGTTGATACATTCCGATGTATGCGGACCATTAAGTAGCAATGCTAGGGGAGGATTTCAATACTTCATAACCTTCACTGATGATTATAGTAGATTTGAGTATGCTTACCTAATGAAACATGAAAGTGAAGCATTTGAGATATTTAGAATATTTCAAAATGAAGTAGAAAACAACTTGGCAAAAGTATTAAGGCACTTCGATCAGATCGAGGTGGAGAATACTTGAGTCATGAATTTGATGATCATCTAAAGAATTGTGGAATAGTTACACAATTGACTCCACCCGGAACACCACAATGGAATGGTGTGTCTGAGAGGAGAAAATCGGACTTTGTTAGACATGGTTCGATCAATGATGAGTCAAGTTGATCTTCCAATATCCTTTTGGGGTTACGCTCTAGAAACCGCTGCATTCACACTAAATTGTGTTCCAACTAAATCGGTTCAAAAGACTCCATATGAGATGTGGGATATCCAAAGGAAACTAGAGGATATTACTTTTACAACCGTGAGGACAACAAAGTTTTTGTTGCCCAAACTGGTGTCTTTCTAGAGAAAGAGTTTTTCTCCAAAGAAATCAGTGGGAGTAAAATAAATCTTGAAGAGATTCGAGACCCAGAAAATGACATTGAACCAATAGTGGAACAAGAACAAGGACCACAAGGAGTTGTGGAACCTGTTCAAAATACACAAGCAACTCGCAGATCTAGTAGGTTACGATCTGATCCCGAGAGATATGGATTTCTCGTAACGGATAGTAATAAGGTGGAAATCATTGAGAATGATGAACCGATAACCTACCAAGATGCGATGTCTTCTCCTGATTCGGATAAGTGGCTTGGAGCCATGGAATCTGAATTGCAATCCATGCAAGACAATCAAGTTTGGAACTTGATTGATGCGACCGAAGGTGTAAAAACCATAGGATGCAAATGGGTCTTCAAGAAGAAGACTGACATGGATGGGAAGGTGCATACTTACAAAGCTAGGCTTGTAGCGAAAGGTTATAGGCAAGTTCATGGTATTGACTATGATGAAACCTTTTCACCCGTAGCAATGATCAAGTCTATAAGAATTCTGCTTGCTATTGCCGCATATCATGACTATGAAATATGGCAAATGGATGTCAAAACCGCTTTCCTAAATGGAAAACTACAAGAGGATGTGTATATGACACAACCGGAAGGTTTGGAACAGAATTCTAAGGTATGCAAATTGCAGAGATCTATCTATGGATTGAAGCAATCTTCAAGGAATTGGAATCTCCGGTTTGATGAATCGGTCAAAGAGTTTGGTTTCATCAAGAACAAAGATGAACCTTGTGTATACAAGAAGAGTAGTGGGAGCATAGTGTTATTCCTTATTTTATACGTGGATGACATATTACTCATTGGAAACGATATTCCTACACTTCAGTCCGTGAAGACTCGGTTAGGAAAATGCTTCGCAATGAAAGATATGGGTGAAGCCGCATATATACTTGGAATTAAGATCTATAGAGATAGATTAAGGAGGCTACTTGGTTTAAGCCAAAGTACATACATTGACAAGGTCATTAGAAGATTCCGTATGGAAAATTCTAAAAGAGGAACCTTACCAGTGTTACATGGATTTTCTCTAAGCAAGACTCAATGTCCTAAGCCAAACGATGAGCGTGAGAAAATGAATGATGTTCCATATACTTTGGCAATTGGGTCCATCATGTATGCCATGATTTGTACTAGGCCGAATGTATCTTATGCTTTAAGCATGACAAGTAGATACCAATCCGAACCCGGTGAAAATCACTGGATGGCTGTAAAAGCGATTCGTAAGTACTTGAGAAGAACTAAAGATTCGTTTTTGGTCTATGGAGGAATGGAAGATGATCTCGTAGTAAATGCTTACACGGATGCAAGCTTCCAAACCGACAAAGATGATAGGCGATCGCAATCGGGTTTTGTGTTTATGTTAAATGGTGGAACTGTAAGCTGGAAGAGTTCCAAGCAAAGTACAACCGCTGATTCTACAACGGAAGCTGAGTATATTGCTGTATCAGATGCTGCAAAGGAAGCTATTTGGATTAAGAAGTTCATCACTGAACTTGAAGTGGTTCCTACAATTGCTAATCCAATAGACCTTTATTGCGATAATAATGGTGCTATTTCTCAAGCAAAGGAACCAAGAGCACATCAGAAATCCAAACATATACTTAGGCGTTTTCATATCATTCGAGAAATCGTTGATAGGGGAGACGTAAATATATGCAGAGTACCTACTGATGACAATGTTGCGGACCCGCTAACAAATGGACTTCCACAAGCTAAACATGAAGGTCATGTTAGGTCCATGGGTATTAGATACATGAGAGATTGGGCCTAGGGCAAGTGGGAGATTGTTGGTAGTGGTTCCCTAGGCACGTTTAATAAACGTTGTAATTGTTATCATTTATTTCATATCAATAAAGAGATGTTTTGATTATTATTGTTGTTCATGTTTACTTATAATAATTTCCGTCCCTAGTACTTGTTAAGCACTAGTATAAAGGCTAAATGATCATAGGATGATCATGTTAGATTTATGGGTACTTGTTTGAAACAAGGTACTGGACATGACCCGCTGTATGAGATTTATGTCATGGTCTATGTCGTACATATATCTCATATTAGTTATGTCATTTGAATCCTTAGACATGAAGTTATTATAGTCTTCCACTTGATGAACATTATGTTTGACATATTCAAACGCTACCTTTAACCGGGTAGTTATAAAGGGTATGATTGGCATAATCGGATTCACGTAGGGAAGAGTAATAAGCTAAATGGATTTGTCCCTCTTCAGAGAGATGTCAAGCTTAGGCCTCTCGTAGGAATGATGTTGATGAAAATGTTCGGCCGGACTCAAATGAATTGATTAGATCAATGTCATTTGTATTATCAACATATTCGGAATCGAGAGAGTATTGAACAAAACAAGTTGACTTGTTGACCATGACTTGTGTTCAATGACATCGTGGACAAAGGGATTGTGACATGTTCTAAAGGAATGCGAACTTGTATCTAGTTATACTATTTGGGTAGGTATGACGGTTTGCTAGAACCTAATCATATCTTATGGTTTCATGTTTGAACCCATTGCCAACTTAGTGTAATCCTAGAGGGTCACAGACAATAGAACGAATCTTAAATAAGGACTATATTGGAATATTGAGTCGAAGGACTTTGGAGGAATTTGGAAATTAGGGAAATCTGGGGCAGGTGTGCGACCGCACAAAAGGGTTTGGGCGGCCGCACAGCTTGGCTCAAAAAGTACCAGAAACCTTCCAGATAGATGTCGGCCGCACAGGTGGTTTTGGGCGGCCGCACACCATGTCGGGACTGGTTTCCTGATTTGATTTGGAAAAGAATTTTGGACGGGTTTAGACACAAGTTTCCTATTTCGAATAGGTCTAACTTGTATATAAACAGCAAAATTCGGCCAGAATCAAAGCTAATGTTTTTGTGGAAATCTCAAAGAGTTTGAGAGAAGTTTTATTTTGTTCTAAGACATCCTAGATTGAAGAACAAAATAATACACAAATAAAATTCCATATAGTTCATATTGATTGTGAAAACGTGTTTCACAATTTTGGTCTAGAAACCAAGATCAAGTGTTCTTGATATTCGTTCGTAGTGTGGATACCGTTAGAGGGTGAAGCTTATCATCTTCAAAGTTCGTGTTCTTACTTGTTCGTGATTAAAGCTACTATTTCTCCACCACGATCAAACACTAAATTCAAAGTCATCAAGGGTTAGTTTTTCTAGTATTCATATTGTCGTATTTTATTTAATCATATGAATGGATCTATGTCTTTGGGTTTCATAAAATTTAAATGCTATCTTCTGCTGCGCATGTTACTACGAAACCCAACATCTTCGATAGAAATCCTCAGTAGTTGGGAAACCCGAAGTTCCGCAGACACTTGGTACCGTGGCATGGCTACCTTATCCATCACTATTGAACCACAAATAGCCACAAGGTCTTCATATGTTGGTGTGATTTCATTATAAGAGAAGTTGAAGACATGATTCTCATTGTCCCAGAACTTGGCAGCAGCACGAATCAGGTTTTCGTCGGACTTAACTCTAAATAGAGACCAAAGGCATTTAATCCCAAATCTCCTATCAAAGGATACACGGGTTGCCTTAGAAAGATTCTGCACCCATATCCTCAATCTCTTAATGAAGTAGCTTTGTCTCTCCTCGGAAATCCTAAGGGGGTCTATCCATTAGAAAGGCGTGGAATGATTGAAATCCAGAGCAAAAGAAAGAAAAACTGCAGTCTGCCTCGTCTCTCTGCGAGACTGCTGATTAAATAGGATAGGGAGTTCAAGTCCCGATCGTACCAGGAGAAATCTGATGAAAATCATGTCAGGACAAGGATTAGCCGCGCGGCCAGTCTTTCCCCATGGTTGTCCACGCATCCACATAAGCCATTCCGTATAGATTTGCAAGTCCGTCCCCCGCCAAACGCCGGAACAGACCCATTTCAGACATTTTGAAGGTCCCGAACAACAAAGAAGGTCTGACAAAGAGGGTGGAACTACCCGATAGTGTGTAATTCCCGCTTTACCCCTAGGTCTCATGCATTGTACTAAATGTATAAAAATGTAAATACTAATTAATTACATACAAAAAACAAATAAAAATATCGTACATAAATTTATCTGTTTGTTCTCCTCTCTCTCTCTCTCTCCCGCTAACAAATGCAGGAATAAAGACTACATCTAATCTGAGTCTGAACCCTCAACATCAACATCCTCCTCCTCATCATCACTATCAACATCATCACCATGGCCCCGCTGCTGCACATAATGGGATCCGTCGGCTCCCGAGACTCTACCTCTGATAGACCTCCTGCGGGCATGAGACGAAGAAGCAGCCTCCGTAGGTGTCCTCTCTCTATGCGGCGGCACCACCACATCCTCCTGATGGTAGGTACAAGAAGAAGCTAAGCTCCAAAACGAATGCTCATATATATTTCCCCGGCGGACAGAGCAGATGTAGGCTTCCCGAGTCACCTGGGACAGATAAAGCACAGTTCAGATACAAGTCTAAAAAGTGTGTGGGTGCAAGACAGAAATGAAAAGCAAAGGGTATCATACCATAGCTCCAAGCGGAGGAAGCTGAGCCCCAGTAACCTCGTCAGCCTCAGTGGGAGTCAGATCAAAATCCACCTCAACACCACCGCGCTGCATCCGGATACTGTCAGGGAACCGCGGCATATCCATACCCTATCTAGCTCCTCTACTCGAGCCAGTCGGATAGGCACAAGCCTGCCTCCTCGCCAAAACATGTGGGCTCACCAGCACATTCTCCATGAACCACTCATAGTCAGCTCCACCCTGGTACAGATAAGCCGGAGTCCTCACTCGGTAGTCACCACTCGCCCTCAGCCTAGCCGGATACAACATGTTCCTCGGTGGCTCAAGCAGGGCCCATATCACAGGATGTCTGCTATGCTGCCTGCAGACTCTCTCGCCAAGGTACATGGCATCCCCAGTCAACCCCGTCAAAAAGCAGCGGCAAGTAGTGAAATCCTGAGCCTTACCGCGGCCCTCCAAGCGGTTCCTCTTTGCCCAGAACCTCATAACCGGGACTTCCTTGACCCCCTGCACACCGAATGGAGCAATGTGGAACAGCTCTTAGACCCACACCTGTGGAAAGAGACAGTATTTCAGTCCAAACAGTTCAAACAAAATACGGAACATGGAATAACAAGAGAGTCATAGACATACCTCGAAAGCAAATAGAAAGCAATCGAAAGACGAGGTACTGGACCTCAAACAGACGTCAAGGGCCCGGTACATCTCTGCCAGCCCGGCTCCGCCCTAAGAGACCTAACTCGCCTGCTCCAGATCAGCCAGAGCACCAAGCAAAGAAAACCTACAAAAAGTCCCAGCACTCAGGAACAGGGTCTGTGACAAGCTGTACCACAAGATAGCCCGCACCAGACAATCAGTGTCTCTTATGCCCTCAAAGAAATCGCGGATAGCCTCATCCACCAAGGTCCTCAGGCGACCCGCCTCAAAGCCGTTTCCCATCACACCTTTGCCCAACAGCATCCCGATCAACTCCACCTGACGACGTGGGTCCGCAGACAAGGACTCATCAAAAGGTAGCTCTACGTCCGTAAACATGAGCCCCGTAATGGCAGCAAAGTCGGTGGGAGTAATGGTCAACTCTCCCCAGCTAAAATGGAATGTATGGGTAGTG
The DNA here is from genome assembly GCA_026119855.1 of Campanula takesimana. Taxonomy (NCBI): domain Eukaryota; kingdom Viridiplantae; phylum Streptophyta; class Magnoliopsida; order Asterales; family Campanulaceae; genus Campanula; species Campanula takesimana. Next base: position 1,752,784 of record JAOWBW010000011.1, read on the forward strand.
TCCTACCAATACTCCCTCATCACCTCAACCAGACCCATCACCTTCTGGGTCCCCTCCACGGCCTGTACCGCATCAAAAAATGGACCAAAACTAAGGGCCCTGATCCTCTCCTTCACCGCACCAGCCGGCGGTAATCTCTGCCATATATCTGCCACCGCCCTCGTGGACCCACGAGATTTCATCCTCTGCAGGTAAACACAGCAAAGGTATGTTGTTACCAACTAGCAATTAAATAACAATTCTATGCTAAGTGTTATACTTAAAGTGTTCATGCATGCTTTATTTTATCTACACGCGCATATGGTTGGCCGTCCCTAAAAAGTTAATCAACAATCTCAGAAATTAAATAATCACAAGCGATTAATTTAATTTAACACAGTCTCAGAATAATACGAGTATTAAAAGACATAAAATACCCAAAAGCAATAAAAGGCAATATCGTTACCTCCTTCGTCTCCATAAGTCTCCCGCCAGACCAATGCTTGTCAACACCTACGTACAAGTCAAAGTGTTGCCCCATCATGAAATGCCACTCATCAAGACGAAAGTTTCGAGAAGCCATCCTCGCCCGTAGTTGATGTTGCTCCTCTTGAGGCTGCCCCGCGCCTCCGCCTTGTTCAAATTGTGGCCCCGCACCTTCGCCCTGCTCAAAAGGTTGCTCCGCACCAAAAAGATATTGAAAATCCATCTCAAAATAGCAAAATATCTCAAAAAATCTCTCTTTTCTCTCTCAAAACTCGACAAAAAAGGAAGAAAATGAAGATAAAAGCAACAGCTGGTGAATGTTTGTAGGGTCTTTCCAATGAAAGGACTAGCCGCGCGGCCAGTGTGTCCGGTCGACGTGGCACGATCTCAGCCCTCCATCTCGCGCACTCACAAGCAATACCCACATACGAAAAGCAGCCAATCAGAAGGTGTCGCCGTGCGGCCAGTTATTCCCCAGGCAGAAAAATTTACAGATTAGCCCCTCAGCTTATTTTTAATCCAAAATTAAACAAATTCGGTCCGGAAGACTGCGTAAATTATCAAGCTTAAACAAATCCAGTCTGGAAGACCGCGTAAATTACCAAGCTTAAACAAATCCGGTCTGAAAGACCACGTAAATTACCAAGCTTAAACAAATCCGGTCCGGAAGACCGCGTAAATTACCAAGCTTAATGAAAACGGTCCGGAAGACCGCGTAAATTAACCAAATCTGGTCTGGAAGACCACGTAAAATACCTAAAACAATCTATAATCAAAGGTTGGGAATTTCCCTAAACCCTAAAATTATGATTGGAGGTAGGAAACATCCATAAACCCGAAGGCGGATTAAGGAAACCGTCGTAAAATCCTTGAATAACTAAATCAATTTATAATTGGAGGTCGGAAACTCCGTAAACCCAAAAGATTATAATTGGAGGTGGGATGCATCCATAAACCCTTCATGTTGAGAAAGTTATAGGCGTAACACCGTGCGAGCTCTAGACAATCGGCGTTACCGGTTACCGGATTCTGCGATGCTGAGGATTGCACTTCTCAAAGTACCATAGCTTACCGAGAAATTTATGCGATTATGTACGCTCTATAGGAAGTTAGAATTCATCCCACTTTGTGTTCTCCTCTTTCCCCAGTGAAGTCCATCTGCAACGACTTTATTGTTCTACGTCATTTCTGTAAAGTCCATCTGCAACGACTTTATTGCTCAACGATGTTTCGTTTCTTTTTAGTTTCTTCCTTTTTATCTCTTTCCCCAGTAAAGTCCATCTGCAACTACTTTATTTGTTCTACGATGATTCATTTCTATAAAGTCCATCTGCAACGACTTTATTGCTCAACGATGATTCGTTTCTTTTTCTTTTCTCCCCATTAGGCTCCACGTGACTTTATTACATAACGAATGTTTGTCTATCCCCAGTGAAAAGACGATGTCTCATTTCTTTCTCCCTCATATTCTCGAACTACGATTGGATTGATTCCATTTGGATACGTAGGTAGCCTGACTTAGGTTCAGCCACTCGACCAACCTGGTCACCTTCTTTCTCACTCCTCTCTCAATTTGGAACTCATGTTTCAGATCAGTTCCTTTTCTTAATCGATGACGCTCCATGTCTTGCAAGAAGCATCGCCGAGAGGCTACTGTTAGTACCCAACCTGAAAATGACTTATTAGGCATTCTAGAACTCACAGGGACCTCCCAGGTATTTACGAACTGCACAGGACTTATCCAGGATTTCCCGAAAAGCCTAGATAAGGAGATATTGATGACCTGATCGGATGAAGCTGCAAAGATAAACGTTATCTAATCTTCCTCTAGAGTCCAAGATGATCAGAGCATTGGGAACCGAGATAAACACTTAGACCGGCCAGGTGGCCAGTCAGGGTTGGGCCGGGCGTCCACTTCTTTCAGGTCAGAAACCCTATAAATAGGTGACCTAAGTTCATAATTTCGAAACACAATTCTCTCCTCCGAGTTCTACAGTCTAAACTGTAGATAAAACTCTCTCTCTATGCTTTTCTAGCGATCCCGAAGGTCCGGTGAATCCGCGCAAGAGATTCGACTTCGTTTTTGTCAAGATTGGTGAGAAATCTACATGTTTTCTTAGCATAAATCCGACTTATGCTAGTTTCATTATGTTTATACACCTATATTCATATGATTCATAACGTATTCTTCATATTCTTGCTAGGATTCATAATATGCTCTATGACTAGGGTAGCGATCTTCATGCTTATGTGTTTACTTCATATATGTTCATAATGTTCTTATTACTATGTTAGATTGAACATGCTAGATCTAATGTTTTAATCCCTGTTCATAATGTATAGCCGATGATTATCCACGAGATCTAGGAACTACTTCTAAACCCTAAACTTTAGGTAAATATTCCCCTGATCAATAACTCTCCAAGGATGAATATGATGGATACACATTGATCTTATCAATAGTATAATCATTATTCTAGGATGTGATCATCTTGTATGATTCTTTCTCCTCCCCCTTTATTATCCATGATCCCTCTTGTAGACACCCCGCCTTGGACCGCTCACCCCGATTGCACATTTGATCTTGTGTTTCTCCCCATTTTAAGTGTTTCTCGTTAGTTTCTATCACTTTCGTTAAGTTCCTGACTGACTTCGTTAAGTCCAGGGACAAAAATGAATAACAGAGCTGACTTTCTAGTCCATTATGTCAAAATTGCCTTCTCTGAGTCGCGCGCCTCCGACAGGAGGAGCCAGGCGCGCGCGCCTCCCGCCCCCAAGGTAGGAAGCGCGCGCCTCTGGGCGTCAGTTACAGATTTCTGGCCAGGATTCTCTCCCTTGCTCAATTTACAGGATTTTGCCCGGGAAGAATTTCTTGGTGACTGAGTTTTGGCGCCAAAAACACCCCTCTTTCACCTATAAAAACCTCCCTTTACCTCCATTTTTGGGGGACCTTGGATCTTTTACTCTAAATCTTACACTTTCAACAAAGAAGCCAAATTTCTTACCTTCAAGGCATTTCAAAAGGCATTCATCAAGAAGTGTTTGAAGTCTCTCGAAGACTAGGTAAAAACCATTTCTTCCCTCTTCTCGACTTCATCTCTTTTCTCTTTCTTTTGTTTTATCAAAGTGCAATCACCCAAATCATTTTAATGATCACCTCATCTCATTGAGGTTGGTTAAGGAGTTATCTCCTACATTCCAAACTCTATTTTTAAACCCCCTTTTATGATTTAAAGAAGAAGAAGAAGAACATTTTCATTCATGTAGATTTTGATCAAGCAAGACCAACTTTAGTTGGGCGAGATGGGTGTTTCGGTACTTCCCATCTCGTAATCTAACCCCCGAACCTCAAAACAAAGAATCTCTGTTTTCGTAATCAAATCTTGGCTATTATCAATAGGTTTTTCTTATGTTCCTCAAAACATAGGTGGCGACTCTAAACAATCTAAAACAAGTTAGACATCCTAGGACAACTCACGCGCTCATAGCCTAAAGCCGTGGCTTTCCCCGGGGTATCTACAGTGGCGACTCCGCTGGGGACATTTGAGGGTTAAACTTGCATTCTTATCGAAATCTACATCTTTTCTGGGCATTCTGATTCCTGATGGGGGAGGCGCGCGCTTCTCGCCTCTTCAGCCTAAGGCGCGCGCATCCCGCACCAAGGACCAGAATCGCCCACTTCTTCATGTTCTTCATCTTCTTCTTCTGCTATTCTGCACTAATTATTTCTGCATGGGTTACAATATGCACATAGGACCAGGGCAATCCCCTGAGTCCAAAATCTGACATTCTGACAGGTGTGCCCAGAAGCGCGCGCCTCCTAATAGCATTGCGCCATGCGCGCGCGTCTCACATCAACACTCAGAGGAGCACGCTTCTGGGTTGGTTCCTAGAACAAAAACAGGTTTCGGTGACTGAGCAGAACAGTGGGGTGTGGGCACAGTTGCCTGAATCAGAACATAATTGAACCCTCGGACTGTTTTAATTTTGTGTTTTATTTACCGGTCACACGGGTGATACGGGAGTTGTAATTTATGTGCTTATGTGTTTTGTTTGTTTTTCTTTCTTTTCAAAAAAAAAAAAATAACAAAAATTTTGTCACTTGTTAGACCTCACACTACATGCACATATTCCTATGAACTGCTCACTATCGAGTCGCACAAGTCTAACCCCAAACCCGTCGAGGCCCGTCCTAGAAAGTTTCAAGCTCCACTCGACCTTGGCACTTTCGAAGCAGTAAACCTCAGCCCGTGGCGTAGTTCAAGACTACATGCCGGGGGTGACCTTTGAGCCTCATATTCAAGCCGAGCACAAGCCATACAATTCTAGTTAAGGTCTAACACTCCGTGACTCAAGTCGGTTTCCATGTACCGAGATTTCCCTAAACTAATGTCTTCAAATCATACATGACAACTTGTTGAAACGGACGCAATAAAAATCCGTCCCCAAAAGTGGTTATTTTGGACGAAAATAAAAATCCGTCCCCGCATGTGTGCTTTACTACATTAATTTAGTTTAATCCCGATACATGTAGGATTCACAAGCGCGATGGAATCCGATGAGTATATGGGACCGCGAGATGGTCTATATACTAGTGTGACGATTCCATTATTTTCTTAGAAACCCCAAAAGAAATCCATTCCCTCCGACTTATAAAAAAAAGAGTCTTTTCTTATGTGGTTCGAGTCGTGTGCCCAACTGTGTGTTCTAAGCCTCTTCATGGACCGCAAGTGTTTCTCAAGACTGACAAGGGCCTCTTCTGCAATATAGGTTCAATTGGTACTTACAGAGTCTACCGGGATTCGGAAAATCGGTTAGTCCGTGAAGAGATCACTCCAACAGCTCCTACATCAACCATGACCGGCAGCAGCAACACCATGTCTCTCGAACAGCTCTCAACCATGGTCCAACTCCTCCAAGAGCAAGTCTCCACCCTTAATAAGGAGGCACAAAGCAAAGACGACATTTGGCAATCCCACCTCGACAGCCAAAGGGAGGCCCACGAGGCCGAGATGGAGCTAATGAAAGAAAAGCTCACTAACCTTGCCAAGGGAAGAACAAGAATAATGATGATGAATCCGAATGGACCGAGGGTTTGTTCAAAAGTCCTTATGTCAACACCCGCACCAAGAAAATGGGAGAGCCAAGTTCCGAGAACAATGAGCCCAAAATGGTGGATTCTATCATGGCCTACATCGACCAAAAATTCAATGGGCTCAACATGGGGAAAGGATCCGACACAAGCCTTTATCAATCATCCATCCTCATGAGTACTATGGCCGCTCTTCCTGATAAGTTCAAGATGCCCGACATAAGCAAATTCAAGGGCAACTCTTGTCCCATGGCTCACATTGAGACTTATATTTGGGCAATGGTTCCGAAGAAGGTCTCCCCCAAGGTGTAGATACCCCGGGGGAAGCCACGGCTTTAGGCTATGTGTCACGACCCGAAATATAGGCTCTATTTTATTAGTAATTAAATGATTTTTATTTAATTATTTGCTTATTTATTTATTTAAATTATTATTTTATTTAAATATTTTTGTGTGCAATTTATGTGTTATAATATTTGTGCCTAGCATTTATTCGAGTTATTTGGGCTAGTGTGAAAGTGTTGAGTCTTAATTGTTAGTCGGGAGTGTAAGAAACTGTGTTAGTATGGGGAGGGGGTCTAGTTGTAACATTTCAAAAATAATTTCCCCTACTCCCTCTCCTCCCTCACCTTCTCCCTCATTCTTTCACTCATTTCCCAGACAAAATCTCTCTCTCTCCAAGCTTGGGTAAGTTTCTTCTCCTTCTTCTCTCTTCATTTTCTCCTTCTTCCTCTCATCTTCTCTCATTTCTTAAAACGTAAACATTGTTTAGATCGTCGATAGGATCGTGTAGACTCAAAAAGATTTGAAATCCATCAACTTTGAGAATTTGCAAGTAAGTTACTTTTCCCCCATTTAAATGCTAAAATGTTCATATCATGTTTATATGATGATTAATGTGTTATATTTGAAGTTTGGTTGAGTTTGCAATTTGTTTGGAATTTATGGAGTTTTTGGTTGAAAATGGTGAATTGATGAATACCTTGATTTAATCTTGGGTTTGGTTGATTAAGGGTGTTGTTAAGGTCCCCTCTTTGTTAAATAATGTTTGGGTACCTTAGAAATCTTGTTGGGAGTGTTGGATTTTGGGTGTTTTGTGTTTTGGGTTGAAAATGGAAGAACCCATGTTGTTCTTCCCGATTTCTGGCGATTCCGGCATGTTGGGCGACCGCACAAAACTTCCTGGGCGGCCGCGCATCTTTCTGAGAGTTTTTGTTCTTGTTTTGAGGCACTTTGGGCGACCGCACAACCCATCGTGGGCGGCCGCACAGATCTCTGAAAAATGTACATTTTGTTAAATTGTGTGACTAAAGAATGCGTTGTGCTCCAATTCTTGGGTGTCCTCCTAGTTGACCCTAGTGATCATTGTAGTACACTTTAGCGATAGAATTGAGTCCTTTGTGATCAAGTTGTGTTTGAAATTCATTAATTGTTATTTTGGACTTCGAAGCACCTTATTGTGTATTGTTGGTTCATGTCATCTTCTTGGTGATTATTTGGCTTGATTCCCTACTTTGGAATCCTTTGTTGTTTATCGTGCTAGTATTTTATTACTTAGCCTTTACGTGAAAGTCCAGCTGGTATTTTGTGTGTGTTTGGGCGATGCGAAACATTATGATGGCACGGCCAAGTCCATTGTGATGTTGACCATTGTTTTGCCCCATTATTACCCTCCTCCAGATTGGCCTTGGATGTGAGAAGAGCTAGCTCCTTTGTGTGCATTTTAGCTTCTTGGAGCATGACTTTGTGGCATGTCTCCCGTCCCTTGTGACACTTCTTCTTTGGTTATTGGTTCCGGTACCGGGGTTTTCTCTTCGGCTTTCATGCCATTATGAAGGTGTTGATTGGATGATTATTGAAGCTGCGCAGCGATCCTTTATTTGGATTTTCCGGTTTGGAAAACCTTGGCTATATCCTTTGTTATGTGTTTATTTCCGCTGCTATCTGTTATATGATAATTGCTATGTGCTATGTGATAATAATTATTGTTTATTGCTTATTGCATCATAGCATGTCATGTAGTTGCATTAGTAACTTATTGAGATTTATCTCACCCCCTTTCCTTTTATCTTTGTTTTTCCTTAACCCCCCCCCCAGGTGCTAAGGATTAGTCTCGCTGATCACGAGAAAGAGGACGTCGAGTGTGGATCCGTTCTTTTGGGGAAAGTTGTATAGGTTGGTTTAAATTATATCAATGTGTAACCTTTTGGGGATATTTGTACCAAACATTGACGTCATTAGGATTTTGTATATTTGTATTCTTGTTAGCATAAACTTGTGGAAGTTTATGATAAGTTGTATTTGGTTTTTATCAAACTCAATTTTGTAAAACTTTGGATCACCCCTTTTTGTATCAAATGGAATTTTTAACTTCGGTATTTTGGAGTTTATTGTTAGAGTCGACGTCCAGATCGCGGTCCCAGGGCCCGCGGGGTCCGGGGTCGCGACAGTTGGTATCAGAGCTATGGCATTAGCTCTATGTATAAGTCTAGGTGGATTAGTATGACCTAGGTGGGTAGTAGAGTGCGGAGTGATTAATGGTTGATGTCTTATGCAGGTAATTGTTCTCAATGTCTGGAAGAAGAAACAGAGGAGGTGCTAGTGGGGCACAGAATCCGAATGATACAAGGGATGAAGCACGTGCCATGTTTCAAGGCATGTTTGAGGCGGCCATGAAGGCCATACATGATCAAGGTCCGAGGGTAGAGCAAGCACCACCCCGTTATGGTTTGGAGCAATTTCTGAAGTTGAAACCGGTTGAATTCAATGGGGAACCCGATGTTCGGAAAGCTGAGCTATGGATTGAGTCTATGGAGAAGATTTATGATGTGTTTGGGTGTTCGGATGAGGACAAGGTCCGGTTCGCGGCTTACAAGCTTGTGGGAGCCGCCGAGCATTGGTGGAAGGGCATTAAAGCTACTTGGGATGATACTCGCACGGTGTATGCGTGGGAGTTGTTCGTGCGTAAGTTCAGAGAGCATTTCATTCCGGTTGTTGATCAGAATCGAAAGGAGATCGAGCTACTCAACTTGGAGCAAGGTTTGTTGTCTATAGCACAATACTCGGCTAAGTTCATAGAATTAGCCCGGTATTGCGACTATTTGGTGAGGACCGAGGAACAAAAGGCTATGAGATTTATTCGGGGATTGAAGACCTCCATCCGTACTCAACTTATTGCTCAACGGATTGTGACGTTCCAAGATGCGGTGGACCGAGCCTATTTGATAGAGCAAGATATTGGGGAGCATAAGAGGAAGACCGAGGTAGCTAACCCGAGCAAGCCGGGAGGGCAAAGCAAGTCACAACCAAGGATTGATAATCGAGGTAACTTTGGGGGACAATCTCAGTCCCGAGGGCAACCGATTCCAAGGAACCCGGGTACCACTTCCGGGAACCAAGGGAGCCAAATTAGGAGGCTTTGTTCGTATTGTCAAAAGGAAGGTCATTCTGAAGACCGTTGTTGGAAGAAGCAAGGAAGGTGCACAAATTGTGGTCAAATGGGTCACTTTGTAAAAGATTGCCCGAGAGGTAGAGGACAAGCATCCGGGTCAGGAGTTGGTTTTAATCAGGGTCAGAAAAGGGATGCCGCTGGGAAGCCCAGAGTTCAAGGGAAGGTTTATGCCATGAATCAACAACAAGCTACCGATGATCCATCCGTTATTGGAGGTATTATTTTTGTGTCTAATGTGAGCGCACGAGCGTTAGTAGATCCAGGATCATCTCATTCATACATTTCTGTGAAAATTGCTTCTCTATTAAATGCTGCATTCGAGTCTTTACCGTACGTGCTAGAGGTGTCGACCCCTATAGGAGAATGCTTGATTTCTGATCGAGTCTTTCGTGCTTGTGATGTGGTTATTTGTGGTCGAGTCCTTTGTGCGGATTTGGTGGTTCTTCCTATCCAAGACTTTGATGTCATTTTGGGTATGGATTGGTTGAGCAAGTTTCATGCGTCCGTTGATTGCCGTAAGAAAACTGTTACATTTTCTATTCCTGATGTGCCTAAGTTTGTTTTTGAGGCTAGTCCTCTGAGTAGGAAGGTTCGCTTAATTTCTTTTATAAAAGCGAGAAGATTATTGCATAGTGGTTGTGAGGGGTATTTGGCTAGTGTTCTTGATACTAGGAAAGAATCCCCTAGTTTTGATAGTGTTCGGGTAGTTCGGGAATTTCCCGATGTTTTCTCTACCGAGTATGAGATGCCTCCCGATCGTGAGCTTGAGTTTTGTATAGATCTTTTGCCGGGTACGGCTCCGATTTCGAAAGCGCCTTATAGGTTAGCTCCCGCAGAGTTGAAGGAATTGAAGGTTCAGTTGCAAGAGTTGCTTGACCGAGGGTTTATCCGCCCTAGTGTTTCCCCGTGGGGAGCACCGGTTTTGTTTGTGCGGAAGAAAGATGGTTCGTTGAGACTGTGTATCGATTACCGGAAGTTGAATCAGGTTACGGTGAAGAACAGGTATCCTCTGCCTCACATCGATGATTTATTTGATCAGCTTCAAGGGTCCGTGGTTTTCTCTAAGCTTGATTTGAGGAGTGGGTACCATCAGTTGAAGGTTCGATCGGAGGATATTCCGAAGACTGCTTTTCGCACTCGTTATGGTCATTATGAGTTCTTGGTTATGCCGTTTGGGTTGACTAATGCGCCGGCCGTGTTTATGGATTTGATGAACCGGATTTTCCATCCCTATCTTGATTCGTTCGTGGTGGTTTTCATCGACGACATTCTTGTTTATTCGAAATCTCGAGATGAGCACGAGCAGCATTTGAGGACAGTTTTATCCGTTCTTGCGAGGGAGAAATTATTTGCGAAGTTCAGCAAATGCGAATTTTGGCTCGAGAAGGTGTCATTTCTGGGTCATGTTATTTCGGAAGATGGGATTTCTGTGGATCCGTCTAAGATTGAAGCTATAGTGGATTGGAAGAGACCCAAGTCAGTGACCGAGATTCGTAGTTTTCTGGGATTAGCCGGTTATTACCGAAGGTTTATTGAAGGGTTTTCGAGGATTGCTACTCCGATGACTCAGTTGACCCGGAAGAACGTTCCGTTTGTGTGGACCGAGAAATGTGACAAGAGTTTCGAGGAATTGAAGAAGAGGTTGACTACCGCACCGATCTTGACTTTGCCTAATGGGAGTGATGGCCTATTGATATCAGATATTCGATGGAGAAGCTTGCGACCCTTTATATTAATGAGATTGTTAGATTGCATGGGGTTCCGGTTAGCATTGTGTCAGATCGAGACCCGAGGTTTACTTCTAGATTCTGGAAGGCGTTTCAGGAAGTTTGGGTATAGATTTGCGATTCAGTACGCCTTTTCATCCTCAAACCGATGGTCAATCCGAGAGGACTATTCAGATTCTTGAGGATATGTTGCGAGCGTGTTCGATAGACTTTTCTGATTCTTGGGATTCGCACCTACCGTTAGTGGAGTTCTCTTACAACAACAGTTATCAGGCTAGTATCGAGATGGCTCCGTTTGAGGCTTTGTATGGAAGGAAGTGTAGATCGCCTATTTGTTGGGATGAGGTTGGTGAAGCGAAAGTTTTGGGTATTGATTTGCTTCGGGATTCGGTTGAGAAAGTTAAAGTTATCCGGGATAGATTGAAGACAGCCCAGAGTCGACATAAGAGCTATGCAGATAACCGAAGGCGAGACCTTAGTTTTCAGGTTGGTGATTTGGTATTCTTGAAAGTGTCTCCAAAGGTGGGTATTCGTCGTTTTGGGAAGAAAGGCAAGTTGGCTCCGAGGTTTATTGGCCCGTTTGAGATCTTGGGAAAGGTTGGACTTCTTGCGTATCGTCTTGCGTTGCCGTCATCTTTAGACCGGTTGCACAATGTGTTCCACGTTTCTATGCTTCGGAAGTATGTTCATGATCCATCTCACGTGTTACCGAGAGTACCGAAGGATATTGAGCCAGATATGTCTTATGAGGAACGACCGGTTCGGATCTTAGATTCCAAAGTCCAAGAGTTGAGAAACAAAAGCATCGCGTTGGTTCGAGTTCTTTGGAGGAATCATAATTTAGAGGAGTCGACGTGGGAGCTCCGAGATGAGATCGAGAGGAAATTTCCGTGGCTTTTTGTTTGAGGTGAGTCTCGTTAAAATTCAGGTCGAATTTTCTTTAAGGGGGAGTGAATGTCACGACCCGAAATATATGCTCTATTTTATTAGTAATTAAATGATTTTTATTTAATTATTTGCTTATTTATTTATTTAAATTATTATTTTATTTAAATATTTTTGTGTGCAATTTATGTGTTATAATATTTGTGCCTAGCATTTATTCGAGTTATTTGGGCTAGTGTGGAAGTGTTGAGTCTTAATTGTTAGTCGGGAGTGTAAGAAACTGTGTTAGTATGGGGAGGAGGTCTAGTTGTAACATTTCAAAAATAATTTCCCCTACTCCCTCTCCTCCCTCACCTTCTCCCTCATTCTTTCACTCATTTCCCAGACAAAATCTCTCTCTCTCCAAGCTTGGGTAAGTTTCTTCTCCTTCTTCTCTCTTCATTTTCTCCTTCTTCCTCTCATCTTCTCTCATTTCTTAAAACGTAAACATTGTTTAGATCGTCGATAGGATCGTGTAGACTCAAAAAGATTTGAAATCCATCAACTTTGAGAATTTGCAAGTAAGTTACTTTCCCCCATTTAAATGCTAAAATGTTCATATCATGTTTATATGATGATTAATGTGTTATATTTGAAGTTTGGTTGAGTTTGCAATTTGTTTGGAATTTATGGAGTTTTTGGTTGAAAATGGTGAATTGATGAATACCTTGATTTAATCTTGGGTTTGGTTGATTAAGGGTGTTGTTAAGGTCCCCTCTTTGTTAAATAATGTTTGGGTACCTTAGAAATCTTGTTGGGAGTGTTGGATTTTGGGTGTTTTGTGTTTTGGGTTGAAAATGGAAGAACCCATGTTGTTCTTCCCGATTTCTGGCGATTCCGGCATGTTGGGCGACCGCACAAAACTTCCTGGGCGGCCGCGCATCTTTCTGAGAGTTTTTGTTCTTGTTTTGAGGCACTTTGGGCGACCGCACAACCCATCGTGGGCGGCCGCACAGATCTCTGAAAAATGTACATTTTGTTAAATTGTGTGACTAAAGAATGCGTTGTGCTCCAATTCTTGGGTGTCCTCCTAGTTGACCCTAGTGATCATTGTAGTACACTTTAGCGATAGAATTGAGTCCTTTGTGATCAAGTTGTGTTTGAAATTCATTAATTGTTATTTTGGACTTCGAAGCACCTTATTGTGTATTGTTGGTTCATGTCATCTTCTTGGTGATTATTTGGCTTGATTCCCTACTTTGGAATCCTTTGTTGTTTATCGTGCTAGTATTTTATTACTTAGCCTTTACGTGAAAGTCCAGCTGGTATTTTGTGTGTGTTTGGGCGATGCGAAACATTATGATGGCACGGCCAAGTCCATTGTGATGTTGACCATTGTTTTGCCCCATTATTACCCTCCTCCAGATTGGCCTTGGATGTGAGAAGAGCTAGCTCCTTTGTGTGCATTTTAGCTTCTTGGAGCATGACTTTGTGGCATGTCTCCCGTCCCTTGTGACACTTCTTCTTTGGTTATTGGTTCCGGTACCGGGGTTTTCTCTTCGGCTTTCATGCCATTATGAAGGTGTTGATTGGATGATTATTGAAGCTGCGCAGCGATCCTTTATTTGGATTTTCCGGTTTGGAAAACCTTGGCTATATCCTTTGTTATGTGTTTATTTCCGCTGCTATCTGTTATATGATAATTGCTATGTGCTATGTGATAATAATTATTGTTTATTGCTTATTGCATCATAGCATGTCATGTAGTTGCATTAGTAACTTATTGAGATTTATCTCACCCCTTTTCCTTTTATCTTTGTTTTTCCTTAACCCCCCCCCCAGGTGGTAAGGATTAGTCTCGCTGATCACGAGAAAGAGGACGTCGAGTGTGGATCCGTTCTTTTGGGGAAAGTTGTATAGGTTGGTTTACATTATATCAATGTGTAACCTTTTGGGGATATTTGTACCAAACATTGACGTCATTAGGATTTTGTATATTTGTATTCTTGTTAGCATAAACTTGTGGAAGTTTATGATAAGTTGTATTTGGTTTTTATCAAACTCGATTTTGTAAAACTTTGGATCACCCCTTTTTGTATCAAATGGAATTTTTAACTTCGGTATTTTGGAGTTTATTGTTAGAGTCGACGTCCAGATCGCGGTCCCGGGGCCCGCGGGGTCTGGGGTCGCGACACTATGAGCGCGTGAGTTGTCCTAGGATGTCTAACTTGTTTTAGATTGTTTAGAGTCGCCACCTATGTTTTGAGGAACATAAGAAAAACCTATTGATAATAGCCTAGATTTGATTACGAAAACAGAGATTCTTTGTTTTGAGGTTCGGGGGTTAGATTACGAGATGGGAAGTACCGAAACACCCATCTCGCCCAACTAAAGTTGGTCTTGCTTGATCAAAATCTACATGAATGAAAATGTTCTTCTTCTTCTTCTTTAAATCATAAAAGGGGGTTTAAAATAGAGTTTGGAATGTAGGAGATAACTCCTTAACCAACCTCAATGAGATGAGGTGATCATTAGAGTCATGTCCCAAAATGATTTGGGTGATTGCACTTTGATAAAACAAAAGAAAGAGAAAAGATATGAAGTCGAGAAGAGGGAAGAAATGGTTTTTACCTAGACTTCGAGAGACTTCAAACACTTCTTGATGAATGCCTTTTGAAATGCCTTGAAGGTAAGAAATTTGGCTTCTTTGTTGAAAGTGTAAGATTTTATAGTAAAAGATCCAAGGTCCAAGGTCTAAGGTTTTCGGTCCTTGAAAATGGAGGTAAAGGGAGGTTTTTATAGGTGAAAGAGGGATGTTTTTGGTGCCAAAACTCAGTCACCAAGAAATTCTTCCCGGGCAAAATCCTGTAAATTGAGCAAGGGAGAGAATCCTTGCCAGAAATCTGTAACTGACGCCCAGAGGCGCGCGCTTCCTTCCTTAGGGGCGGGAGGCGCGCGCGCCTGGCTCCTCCTGTCGGAGGGGCGCGATTCAGAGAAGGCAATTTTGACAGAATGGACTAGAAAGTCAGCTCTGTTATTCGGTTTAGTCCCTGGACTTAACGAAGTCAGTCAGGAACTTAACGGAAGTTATAGAAACTAACGAGAAACACTTAAAATGGGGAGAAACACAAGATCAAATGTGCAATCGGGGTGAGCGGTCCAAGGCGGGGTGTCTACAGAGCCCCTCGGCGACGTGGATTGCAAAGCAAAACGCGTCGACGAAAGTTAAAAACACCCACCGAGGACATCACCAAGAAAAAAGCAAAGACTCGATGAAAGCAGGAATTTGAAATTGTGAGAGATAGTGGTGCGCTCCCTGTGTGAGCGGCTTTTGTTGATAGAGAGGGTGGCATGATCCGTTAGGTGAACCTGTCGGCTGAATGTTTTGAAGAGGCCGTTAGTGAACCTTTGAGGACGAATCCGTTAGTGAAATTCGTTGATGAGGCCGTTGGTGAACCTTTGAGGAGGCCGTTAGTGAATCTTTGAGGACGAATCCGTTAGTGAAATCCGTTGATGAGGCCGTTGGTGAACCTTTGGGGAGGCCGTTAGTGAACCTTTGAAGAGGCCGTTAGTGAAATCCGTTGATGAGGCCATTAGTGAGCCCTTGTAGAGGCCGTTGGTGAACCTTTGAGGACGAATCCGTTAGTGAAATCCGTTGATGAGGCCGTTAGTGAACCTTTGAAGAGGCCGTTAGTGAACCTTTGAGGAGGCCGTTAGTGAACCTTTTGGAGAGGCCATTAGTGAACCTTTGAGGACGAATCCGTTAGTGAAATTCCTTGATGAGGCCGTTGGTGAACCTTTGAGGAGGCCGTTAGTGAACCTTTGAGGACGAATCTGTTAGTGAAATCCGTTGAAGAGGCCGTTAGTGAACCTTTGGAGAGGCCGTTAGTGAACCTTTGAGGAGGCCGTTAGTGAACCTTTGGAGAGGCCGTTAGTGAACCTTCGAGGCCGTTAGTGAACCTTTGTTGTCGAATCCATTAGTGAGATTCGTTGATGAGTTATTGCTTTGGAGTCTCCTGCCACTTGGAGTTACACCTGACTTTTTGAATTATGGGGTGCGGGCACAGTTGACCGCGACCAGAAAATGTTCCTGCTGGGGATAAAATGTTGAGATTGACCCTTGAGGGGGGTATGTCACCCGTGACAGAACTTAGGGAGTTTGGAATCCATGGGGAAACCTCGATACGGTGCATGGTTTCTTGCATGGGAGACTGCTTCTGAACCTGCCTGATGATGGGAAGAGCGCGCGTCCGGGCCTCGTTGTGGGACGCGCGTGCCTCGGATGAGTATGTCGGGGGGCGCGCGCCTGGCGCATAAGTTCAGCATACTTAAACAGGCGGTTCACTGTTTTTTGGCAAGTTTTCAAAATTTTGAAGAACCCTTCAAATTCCAAGCCCAATTTTCGTAGAGAAATCACCCCAAAACACTTTCTTGCTTCTCTAGGATCAATTCCGTCAAAGAAACGATGTCGGATCGTCAGCAATCACCTCCATTCGAGATGCCACAGGGCGAGGAGCCCGAAATTGGGGTTGAAGCTATGGACCCGAGCTTGCTTACCTTCCGGCCTCATACCCACATTTCTCACTTCGTGACTTCGGGTTTGGTAAGAATGTATCACCTTTCTTGTCGATTTCGGATTTCATGAAGTTCTGTTTTCTTTATCCGAAATATTGCTGCAGCAGCTTTATTGGTCATTCTTTGCATGTAGTTTGATGTTGCTGATTTGTTGTAAGAAACATGTTGGGACGCCCATTTTCATGTTCACACACTTGCTTGTGCATTGTTCTTCCATTGAAATCTCTATGTTGAGTTCATCCGTTTTCTAGCAGTCATGCTGATGAAATTTTTGTTGTTCCTTCTTTCCTTTCAGGAGTGGACCCGTCCGACAGAGATTCGCGGTGGGGCTCATGGGCCCATCTCTATATGGAAGAGGTTGCCTGAGAATGTTCGGGCCTGAGTCACAGGGACTCATTTTGGTCTTTTTGTCACTAGCCTCCCAGCTTTGAAGAATGACCCCGATGTGGTCCAGGCATTGAGGGAAAGATGGTGGGACACCACCCATACCTTCCACTTACCCATGGGCGAGGTGACTATGATGCCTACTGATTTCACAGCTTTGACGGGCATGCCGTTCATGGGGATGCCTGTCCCTTTTGGTTTGAGAGGGGCTGTTCGGACTCTGGACGAGTTACTGGCTTTGGTTGACTGCCGGTTCGAGGTTAAGAATTCTCGAGTGACATGGGGGCGAATCCGGGCTTATTTTAGCATCTTGATGGCTAAGGCTCGAGGTGTTACTGCTGATCGGGTTGATGCCGTGGCCCGTTGCTTTATTTGGTACTTGTTATCCCATACTCTGTTTGCCAACGGGGGATCTTCGGCCTCTTTGGCTCTGCTTGACTTGTTAGTGGATTTGGACCAGATTGGCCAGTATAACTGGGGCGCAGCGGGCTTAGCTGCTTGTTACCACGGCATTGATTTGACCAGCCACTCGACCACTAGCTCAGTTACGGGCTTCAGCTTGCTGTGGGAGGTATACCCCTTACTGTCCCTTTTATATTCTCCTTGCCTTGGTCATAACTGCCTTTTTCGTTGACTATCATTAACTTTGTTTCTGCCTCTTGTCTACAGCTTTGGGCTTTTGCTATCCTGAATCTGAGGGATTTCAAGATTGCCAAGGAAGGCCAGCCCCAGTATCCGGACTGCGCACGGTGGGCGTACAAGGAGAGGAATGTGAAGACTGGCACGAACCCCATTAGTCTTACTTCGGCCCGACGGCACTTGGACACCTTGAGGCCTGAGTCCGTTGCCTTCTCTTTGTATCCGTGGAGATCAGTTCAGCACTGGTTTGAGCATACTCTTATTCCTACCCGTTCTCGGATTTTGATGAGTTCGGGTGAGTACATGGCTCTGTACTTGGGAGATAGAGTATTTTGGCAGCATGGTACCCAGGTGACAGACTTTTACACCCCCCCTCATCCTGCAGTTCCAAACGTTCCTCCTTTCTGCCCTCGTAACTGGAGGTCACTTTCAGAGGCTGATCGCGCAGCATATATGGTAGGGGTTGATGCCGTCCCTTACATTCACTTGGATCAGGATTATGGCCTCTTCAGGGAGAACAACTTGATGCAAGGCTTCATGTTTGCTGATCCGAGGAGATCACAGGCTGCTCCTACGACCTCCGCTTGGTTTTATACTACCGGTGCCGGGTATTGTTTTGATCCTCCTTTGCCTCCTCCCTATTATACTTATTCCAACTTCGGGGTCTTTGAGGAGCAGAGGGAGATTGTTCCCGAGGATATGTCACCGGAGAGAGAGCCTCCCGCTCAGACTGCCGTGGTATGTTTTTCTGACCATCTTTGCATTTCTCAGTTCCAGTCTTTTTTCTGTCCTTTGTATTGATGTAATTTCCTTTTCCTGTTCTTTGTTGCAACAGGTGCCCGTAGCTGCTTATAGGCACTTGGGTAGGCAGAACAAAGGGATGAGGCGGAGGCTCCGTCAGCTGGAGGAAAGGGTGCTGGAGCTGTGCAGGGATATTGCTGCCATGACTAGAGATGCGGCTGGTGCTGTCTCTGGTGCTGCGAGAGGAGCTGCCAGAGGTGCTCGGGGCATGGGACGAGGCTGCAGGGATGCTGCACTGGACATTGATGAGGCTGTCTCTTCGGCGAGGTAGTCGCTGAGCAGGAGTCTGAGCCACGGGAAGGTAGCCAGAGCCGGGGTGGCGCTAGTTCATCAGGGAGAGCTGCCAAGAGGACCCGTCCTAATGTTGTGATTGAGACATCTGAGTCTGAGGATGATGATGACGATGATGATGATGAGGATGATGATGACGATGAGGAGACCGAGAGCGGTAGCAGGGGGTGAGCACAGTGCTGGTGATGATGTGCCCGAGCTGTTGAGGCTGAGAGGATGAGGGATTGAAACACTTTTACTTTTACCTGTAATAACATTTATCATGTATTTACAATCCTAGTTATCTTACTACTTATTTTATGTTCTATTAGCGACTCGATCTTAGATGTCAACTCTTTACAAACAAATGTGTGCCCAAAGGATGCTTGTTGTTGATGCTTGAACTCCTTTTTGTTGCTGGGATCTGATTTTGCTGCAGGTTGGATATGTTGGAGTGCTTGGGTTCTGTTCTGAACTGACAAGGGTTGTTTCTGTCTGAACTGCTGTCAAAGGCGCGCGCGTTGGGCCTTGCTTGTGGGAGGCGCGCGCGTTATGCAGCCTTGGTCGGAGGCGCGCGCTTCTGGCCTGCTGAATTACAGCCCCTTTCTTTTTCTGACCAGAATGTTCCAACAGCTATAAATTTGAACCATTTTCGACCAGAATGGTCACACAGCATTCTTCTGCAAACATTTTCTCCTCCTAAACTACAAAATTCTTTTCATAATGGCTCCAATCACTTTCTCTTTAGAAGTCAAGGTCTCCGTCCCCGAGGGTGAGAAGTCCATTCCAGTGGTGAACGCCGTTCCAGCTGTGGGGTCCGTCCCGATGGTGGATAAGCGTCCGAGCGTTTTTGATCGTTTGGGAAGGCCCAATGACGATGTTTTTGACCCCGTGAGACCGGTTGTTCATGTGCGGGACTATAGACCCCGTCACTTTTCCAAGAAGAAGAAAGGTAAGGGAAATTCCTCCTATGTGTGGAAGCGTCCCATGGTTGTCCCCGTTAAGGCTCCGCTTGATAAGGGCAAAGGGAAAGCCGTTGATGAAGCTCCGTCCCGTCATAGCGTTTTCTCCCGTCTTGGCCGTCCCAAGAATGTTCCGTCCCCATCCAAGAAGACTAAAGGACATAACAAGAAGCAATGGGTTCCCAAACCTAAGAAAGATTAGATTTTTCTTTGTACCCCAAGAGATTGCGATTAGACCACTTTGTTTTAGGATTTAATATTTTGATGTCTTTTGTTGCTCAATAAATCCGTTGTAATGGTTTAAATAATTCATTGAATGAATAAGAATTGCATCTTGTTATTTGAAGTGAATTGGGTATTTTTGATATGTTTTAGATCGCACCCGAAGGTTGCCTACGTTCCTCCAGTTGGGAGGCTCAGGTCTCCGTATTTCAAACAAACAAAGACCATTTTTTTTATTTTTTTTTTGTGTGCATCCTGTTTTTTGCCTAGACCGCCCTTTCGGGTTTTCAATCTAGCGGGCTTCTTTTTTGCACGTGCTCTAATTTTTGCCTAGGCCGCCCTTGCGGGTTTTCAACCTAGCGAGCGATTTTTTTTATTTTTTTTAGTTTTTTTTTAAATGGTCTTTATTAAGCGTAGAACCTCTTGAGCTTGTCGAGGTTGATCTCCTTTGGCAGCTGGTCACCATCTAAATCCACAAGCCGGACTGCACCGCCGCTTATTATCTTTTTGACCACGTATGGACCGATCCATTGGGGTCCCCATTTTCCCAGGGGATTCATGGCATTAGGAGGATGTTGTCTTAAGACCAAATCTCCCACATTGATGTTTCGAGGCTTTACCTTTTTGTTGAAAGCTCTTGCCATCCTTTGCTGATATTCCCTTGTGCGTTCGAGTGCTCTTAACCTTTTCTCGTCGAGTAAGGCTAGCTGTTCGTATCGACTTTGCATCCAGTTGACCACGTTGACCTGATTCTCGAGGAGGACCCGTGGAGATGGGACTTCAAGTTCGATTGGGAGTACGGCTTCAGAACCATAGACTAATGCATAAGGAGTTTCTCCTGTTGCGGACCGTATTGATGTGCGGTAGCCCCACAATGCCAATGGTAGCTTCTCGGGCCAATCCCTTCCTGTTGAGGCCATTTTCTTGACAATGGTCTCGATGGTTTTATTTGCTGCTTCAACCGCGCCATTTGCTTGGGGACGGTAAGGAGATGACTTGTGCTTGGTGATCTTGTATTCTATCAAAAGTGCATCCATTTCCTTCTCAAAGTGAGAGCCGTTGTCGAAAATGATTTCATGAGGCACGCCGTATTGGCACATGATATTAATATTTACAAATTTGGCCACTTTCTTGGCGTTGAGGGTCCGATAGGCTTGTGCTTCGACCCACCTTGTGAAGTAGTCGACTGCCACTAGGAAGAACGACTGCCCATTGCTCCCGGCAGGATGAACTTTACCGATGATGTCTATCCCCCAACAAGAGAAAGGCCAAGGTGTGACCATGTTGTAAAGTTGCGAGGGTGGAGCATGTTGCAGATTAGTGTGGAATTGGCACTTGCACACCTTTTGACTTTCTCGATACAGTCTCGTTCCATAGTGCTCCAATAGTAACCAATGCGAAGTATCTTCTTGACTAGCATAAACCGATTCATGTGGGGTCCACATTCTCCTTCGTGCACTTCACACATTATCTGTTGAGCTTCGGCCTCATTGGCGCAAAAGAGATTGATCCCGTCGTGGTGCCTTTTATAGACTCGGTCCCCAATCAGTACGTACCGAGAGGCTAGCCTTTGCAGAGCCACTTGAGACTTCTTATTGCTATTCTCAGGATAAGTGCCATCTTTGAGGAAATTCATGATATCCGAATACCACGGAGAGTTTGTTTGAACCTCGTTGATCTCGATACTCATGCAATATGCCGGACTGTTCCTTCGGGCAATTTTGAAAGGCTTCACCATTTTCCCTTTGGGCATTTCGACTAATGAAGCTATAGTGGCCAGTGCATCGGCAAAGCGATTTTTATCCCTTGGCAGGTAGTTGAAAGTGATCTCTTAGAATTGTTCAACCAATTCTTCAAGGTGTTGACCATACTGTTGGAGAGTTGGGTCTTGGGTTCTCCATTTACCCGATTATTGATTGATAAGGAGCAAAGAGTCGCCGAATACTTCTAGTTCCGTGACGTTTCTTTCGAGAGCTGCTTCGAGCCCTGCTACACATGCTTCGTACTCGGCAATGTTGTTGGTAGCTTCGAATTCCAGACGGATGGCAATGGGAGTGTAGATGTCTTTTGGATCAGCAAGCAATATTCCTATACCAAAACCGTGTTTATTGGCGGCGCCATCGAAAAAAAGTTGCCACTTATTTTCCTCGGTTGCAGTACAAATTAAGTGCTCGTCGGGGAACTGTACGTCTTCCCTCTTCACTTCGTCACATGGGAATTCGGCAAGCTGGTCACTGAACACTTTCCCTCTGACGGATTTTAGTGTGACGTAAGTGATATCGTAGCCGGCGAGCATGAAGTACCATTTGGCTATTCTTGTTGACATGAAAGGCTTCTCGAAGATGTAGCAGAGCGGGTCCACCTTTGCTACTAGCTTGATCGGAAAAGCTTCCCTGTAGTGCTTGAGCTTTTGAGTGACCCAAACCAATGCTGCACATGACTTCTCTAAGACAGAGTAGTTCCTTTCGTCTCCTTGGAATCGGCGACTGACAATATAAATGGCATTCTCCTTTGTGGACTCTCGTTGCTCTTGTGCTAACATAGCCCCTAGGGCTTCATCATTGACAGTGAGATAGAGCAAAAGAGGCTTCTCCTTGTGCGGCGGAACAAGGACAGGAGGGCACGTCAAGTAATGCTTCACTTGGTCGAAGGCTTCTTGGCATGCGTCGGTCCATTCTAAAGCCACGTTCTTCTTGAGTAGCTTGAAGATTGGCTCGCACATGGAAGTGAGTTGGTGCACAAACCGACTGATGTATTGCAATCTGCCCATGAAACCTTTGATCTCTTTCTGCGTCTTTGGAGGAGGCATGTCAATGATTGCCTTGATTTTGGAGGGATCTACTTCAATTCCCCTTTCAGTGACCATATAACCAAGGACTTTGCCTCGGATAACCCCGAACGTGCACTTTGCAGGGTTGAGCCTCATCTTGTGTTGACGAAGCCTTTCGAAGAACTTGCGGAGGTCAATTAAATGTTGACCATCGGTCTCTTTGGAGTGAATGATCATGTCGTCTACATAGACCTCGATTTCTTTGTGAATCATATCGTGGAATAAGTCTGTCACGGCTCTTTGGTAGGAAGCCCCAGCATTTCTTAACCCAAATGGCATGACTGTGTAGCAAAAGGTACCCCACGGTGTTGTGAAGGCTATCTTGTGTTGGTCTTCCTCGGCCATGAGAATCTGATTGTACCCAGCGAACCCATCCACGAATGAGCGAACCTCATAGGCAGCTGTGGAGTCGACCAGCATGTCGATATTAAGGAGTGGAAAATCATCCTTTGGGGAAGCTTTGTTCAAATCCCGAAAGTCCACACAAACTCGAACCTTGCCATTTGCCTTTCTGACTGTCACGATGTTGGCTAACCATGTCGGATACTCGATAACCTTCATGAAACCCACATTGAGGAGATTCTCCATCTCTTCTTTGACTTGCAGAGACCATTCTGGCTTGATCTTTCTGAGCTTCTGCTTTACTGGCTTGGCATCTTCTCTGATCGGAATTCTGTGCTCCGCTACCTTTCTGTCCAAACCCGGCATGCCTTTGTATGACCATGCGAACACATCCACGAACTCCCGTAGTAGTGCAATCAATCTGTCTCTGTCGTCCCCCTTGAAGAAGCTTCCGATCTTAGTTTCTCTTGGCTCTTCTTCGGTACCCAGATTAACAACATGCAATTCTTCGTCAGCCTTTGGACCATTTTCACCACGACTACGGACTTGTTGAGCAAGTTCATTTAAGTATGTTGTGTTTTCGTGGTCTATTTCATCATAATTTTAATCGTTATTAACTTGTTCGTTAAGTTCATTATTAGTTAATTCATTATTTATGATGTTTGCAATCTCAGGGTACTCAGAAATATCAAATTTTTCATTAGCAAAGAAAGGAAACACACGCTCGGCTATGGCCTCTAAATCCTCTTGGGTGAGGGTATTAGAGACACTCTCGGACTCGAAAGTAAGTGTGAGCCGCTCTTCCTTTGTTGCTGTGCGGGGTATGCAACCCATTTCTTGGACTAAGAATTCCTCAGATACCACGGGCCCTTTCGTTGAATACCAATTGTTGATCGGCTCGGAGCTTGGCGGGATCTCACTGATAGTCTCGCTCATGATGACGGTGTCGTGGATGGCGTTGACTTGGCATTCATTCATTATGGCAAGCTCTTCGAACATGGAGGCTAAATCTGTCAGTTCTTCCCCCACGGTGATTTCTGTCTCGGACTCTATAGTCACCTTCTTTCCCCACCATTCACGGGGCGACATGGGAGTTGGTTCCCTTTCGGATTTCTGGATCTCACAATCGGAGAAGATTTCGAGACCGGGATTTTTGACACCCTTATTGTTAACCCATGGCTCGGGAAAGATCATGTATGGAACGTCTTCCCCTTGGCGGACAAAATAACCATTCATCGTCTTACGGTAAGGCCTTAGATTAGGGACCTCGTAACGACGGCCTTCTTTACGAGCTCGGGCCTTTTCATGCTTGATTGCTTGCTCTTGTTTCAAGTCTTCTTTGGAAGGCTCTTACCCCAAACCGAATGTGTTTTTGATGAATGGGACTTGCACAGGATGTAGGATTCCTTGTTGATATTTCCCTAGGCCTAAACCATGGAAGTAGTCCATATTCCTCATCATGCGGAGGACTTTGTGGTTGCTGGGGTTCCATGATCCGTTTCCCCCTTCTTTGTCAATGGCGTTGATTGAGACGCCGGAGAGAGTGGAGTCTGGTAAACCATGCTGAACTTGGTGGACGGGCTCACCTTTTCTGTGGATAGTGACGTTTTCAGCCATGACGGTCACTATTTCATCACCATTTCGGATCTTGACACATTGGTGGAGAGTTGACGGGACGGCATTAGCACTGTGAATCCATGGTCGACCCAAAAGTAAGTTGAACGAGGCCGGGATATCAAGCACTTGGAATGGAACGGACATGACCATGCTCCCAAACTCGATGTCTATTTCGATCATGCCCATGACCGTACGGGCGGTGCAGTCATAACCTCGGATTACTTGAGTAGAAGGCTTCAAATCGGAATCCTTAAGCCCCAGTATGCCCATGATTCTGCCAGGCATGAGATTGAGTGCGGAACCACCGTCCACTAAGACTCTTGAGATGGGCCTCCCCCTTGCTCGTACTTTGAAGTAAATAGCTTCGTTGTGGTCGGAACCAAATGGTGGAAGGTCCATATCGGCAAAGGTGATGACGTTGCCAAAATGAATGTGACCGATCATTGCCGTGAGGTCCTCGGGAGTAGTATTGGGAGAAACTGATGTATCATCGAGATTGCAGATGACAAGATCTCGGTTTTTCTTTGAGGATGCAATGAGGTCCCAAATAGAGATGTTGGCTTGAGTTTTCTTGAGTTGGACAAGTAGAGGATCTTCGGGAGTGTCGCGAGCTTGCGGCCTTTGAGAAGAGGAGCTCGGTTCGGAAGTGGAAGGGTTGCTTGCTATGACTCGACCGGATCGAGTTAGCATGTTGACGTTCCCATCTTGCTTCCTTTTCCTATTCTCTAGTACTTCCCTCATTACCTCATCGTAAGTTACAACATAACAAGAACTGTCAAGTTTATTCATAATTGGGATTGAATGGGTGGTCCCCTCGAGTTCTCCTATCTCTATTACATTGACATGTTCGCCATTTGGCTGTCGAGGTGGGATTGCCAAATGTCGTCTTTGCTTTGTGCCTCCTTATTAAGGGTGGAGACTTGCTCTTGGAGGAGTTGGACCATGGTTGAGAGCTGTTCGAGAGACATGGTGTTGCTGATGCCGGTCATGGTTGATGTAGGAGCTGTTGGAGTGATCTCTTCACGGACTAACCGATTTGCCGAATCCCGGTAGACTCTGTAAGTACCAATTGAACCTATATTGCAGAAGAGGCCCTTGTCAGTCTTGAGTAACACTTGCGATCCATGAAGAGGCTTAGAACACACAGTTGGGCACCCGACTCGAACCACATAAGAAAAGAATCCTTTTTTTTTTTTTTTTTTTTTTTTTTATATAAGTCGGAGGGAATGGATCCTTTTTGGGGTTTCTAAGAAAATAATGGAATCGTCACACTAGTATATAGACCATCTCGCGGTCCCATATACTCATCGGATTCCATCGCGCTTGTGAATCCTACATGTATCGGGATTAAACTAAATTAATGTAGTAAAGCATACATGCGGGGACGGATTTTTATTTTCGTCCAAAATAACCACTTTTGGGGACGGATTTTTATTGCGTCCATTTCAACAAGTTGGCATGTATGATTTGAAGACATTAGTTTAGGGAAATCTCGGTACATGGAAACCGACTTGAGTCACGGAGTGTTAGACCTTAACTAGAATTGTGTGGCTTGTGCTCGGCTTGAATATGAGGCTCAAAGGTCACCCCCGGCATGTAGTCTTGAACTACGCCACGGGCTGAGGTTTACCGCTTAAAAAGAGCCAAGGTCGAGTGGAGCTTGAAACTTTCTAGGACGGGCCTCGACGGGTTTGGGGTTGGACTTGTGCGACTCGATAGTGAGCAGTTCATAGGAATATGTGCATGTAGTGTGAGGTCTAACAAGTGACAAAAAATATTTTATATTTTTTTTTTTTTGAAAAGAAAGAAAAACAAACAAAACACATAAGCACATAAATTACAACTCCCGAATCACCCGTGTGACCGGTAAATAAAACAAAAAATTAAAACAGTCCG
This sequence comes from Campanula takesimana, assembly GCA_026119855.1. Lineage (NCBI taxonomy): Eukaryota > Viridiplantae > Streptophyta > Magnoliopsida > Asterales > Campanulaceae > Campanula > Campanula takesimana. The sequence goes on from JAOWBW010000011.1 coordinate 1,778,921, forward strand.
AGGGTTCAATTCTGTTCTGATGCAGGCAACTGTGCCCACACCCCACTGTTCTGCTCAGTCACTGAAACCTGTTTCTGTTCTGGGAACCAACCCAGAAGCGTGCGCCTCTGAGTGTTGATGTGAGACGCGTGCGCATGGCGCAATGCTATTAGGAGGCGCGCGCTTCTGGGCACACCTGTCAGAATGTCAGATTTTGGACTCAGGGGATTGCCCTGGTCCTATGTTCATATTGTAACCCCTGCAGAAATGATTAGTGCAGAACAGCAGAAGAAGAAGATGAAGAACATGAAGAAGTGGGCGATTCTGGTCCTTGATGCGGGATGCGCGCGCCTTAGGCTGAAGAGGCCAGAAGCGCGCGCCTCCCCCATCAGGAATCATAAGGCCCAGAAAAGATGTAGATTTTGATCAGATGCAAGTTTAACCCTCAAAAGTCCCCAGCGGAGTCGCCACTGTAGATACCCCGGGGGAAGCCACGGCTTTAGGCTATGAGCGCGTGAGTTGTCCTAGGATGTCTAACTTGTTTTAGATTGTTTAGAGTCGCCACCTATGTTTTGAGGAACATAAGAAAAACCTATTGATAATAGCCTAGATTTGATTACGAAAACAGAGATTCTTTGTTTTGAGGTTCGGGGGTTAGATTACGAGATGGGAAGTACCGAAACACCCATTTCGCCAAACTAAAGTTGGTCTTGCTTGATCAAAATCTACATGAATAAAAATGTTCTTTGTCTTCTTCTTTAAATCATAAAAGGGGGTTTAAAATAGAGTTTGGAATGTAGGAGATAACTCCTTAACTAACCTCAATGAGATGAGGTGATCATTAGAGTCATGTCCCAAAATGATTTGGGTGATTGCACTTTGATAAAACAAAAGAAAGAGAAAAGAGATGAAGTCGAGAAGAGGGAAGAAATGGTTTTTACCTAGTCTTCGAGAGACTTCAAACACTTCTTGATGAATGCCTTTTGAAATGCCTTGAAGGTAAGAAATTTGGCTTCTTTGTTGAAAGTGTAAGATTTTAGAGTAAAAGATCCAAGGTCCAAGGTCTAAGGTTTTCGGTCCTTGAAAATGGAGGTAAAGGGAGGTTTTTATAGGTGAAAGAGGGATGTTTTTGGTGCCAAAACTCAGTCACCAAGAAATTCTTCCCGGGCAAAATCCTGTAAACTGAGCAAGGGAGAGAATCCTGGCCAGAAATCTGTAACTGACGCCCAGAGGCGCGCGCTTCCTGCCTTGGAGGCGGGAGGCGCGCGCGCCTGGCTCCTCCTGTCGGAGGCGCGCGACTCAGAGAAGGCAATTTTGACAGAATGGACTAGAAAGTTAGCTCTGTTATTCGGTTTAGTCCCTGGACTTAACGAAGTCAGTCAGGAACTTAACGGAAGTGACAGAAACTAATGAGAAACACTTAAAATGGGGAGAAACACAAGATCAAATGTGCAATCGGGGTGAGCGGTCCAAGGCGGGGTGTCTACACAAGGTGATGGCTCAATGCTTTCCTCTCACTCTCGAGGGGGCGGCAAAAGATTGGTATGCTACTCTCCCGCTCACTGTCCGTCTTGATTGGGACTCCGCCATGCTTGCCTTCAAGAACCAATACCAAGGCAACACCACTCATCGGCCCACAAGGAAAGAGCTCGAGAATACCACTCAAAGAGACAACGAGTCCTTCATTGACTTTACAAGGAGATGTAATGACAAACTCTCTGAAATTGTTGAGAGGCCGAACACAAAAGAGCAAATGGACATCTTGTCGCGACCCCAAACCCGTGGGTCCGGAATACGCGAGCTGGACGTCGACTTAAAACCAAAACTCTAAAATATAGAAGTTAAAAATTCCATTTTGAACCAAAAGATGATTACACAAGGTTTTACAAATCCAAGTTTAAATCAACAAAATACATCTAACATAAGCTCCACAGCTTATACCCAAAAGAATAAAATATACAATTCTTAATGACGTCAATAATGGTAAAACTATCCCCAAAAGGTTATACATTTAAATAATGTAAACCAATCCATAACAACCTGCCCCAAAATCTCAATCCTCTAGACGTCCTCCTAGATCCGCGAATCCTAATCCTTTTCCTCCTGGGGGGGTTAACGAAAAACAAAGATGGAAATAAACGGGGTGAGATAAAATCTCAGTAAGTTACTAATGCAACTACATGACATGCTATAATGCAATAAGCAATAAACAATGATAAATATCACATAGCATGTAACAAATAACAGTCAACTGATAGCAGCGGAAAGTAAACACATAACAAAGGATATTAGCCAAGGTTTCCCAACTGATAGAACCAATTACAGGATCGCTGCGCAGCTTCAACAATCAACCAATCCATATCTTCACAGTAGCATAAAATCCAAAGAGAAAACCCCGGTCAGAAGCGACCAATCAAACCATCAATCAAACAAACCATCTTCATAGTAGCATAAAAGCTGAAGAGAAACCCCGGTCAGAACCGACCAATCAACCACTCAGACCCTCTCCATAGTAGCATAAAAGCTGAAGAGAAACCGGTACCGGAACCAATAACAATGATAAAGTGCCACAAGGGGCGGGAGGCATGCCACAAAGTCATGCTCCAAAACGATTAGCTAGAATACCCACAACGGAGCTAGCTCATCCCAACCAAGGCCAATCTGGATGAGGATAGAAGGACCAATGGGCGATGCTATACTGGACTTGGCTCGTGCCATTATAGCATTATCCATTGCCTGACTCGATACACAATTTAACCAGCTGGACTTTCAATAATGCTAAGTAATGAATACTAGCTTTATAAACATCAAAAGGGTTCCAAAGTAGGGGACCGTAACACAAATCACCATAAAGATACAATGATTACTCATTAAGAGTTTAACAACATTGATAGCAAGAAGTTCCTCATAAAAGAGTTCAATAACAGAAATGGAATTGCTCATAAAAGCCCAACAATACAAATCATTAAAACGAAATGATTCTAGGACAAGGATCCATATCAAACGCATCCTAACACGATACACGCGAGTTACTCATAGAGAGTACTACCCAAATGGTCATTCCTCAAATAGCACAATGACTATCATTAAAACTATTCCAAACGTCCACTCATTATGAAAGTGTTCCCACATTTTCCAATAATCCATAACTAAATTCCATAACCCATTTATTCACAAAGGAACCAAGGCGGAACCACGCAAACCGATATTCCCAACTTGATTACAACGGACCGATTCTAAACACTTTGTCATAAGACACTAAATGAAATCTCAACACAATCTAAACCTGAAACTCACCTAAATAAACCACCTCATCTCGAAGTACGCTAAAAGAGCTTTAAAAATGATAGTTTATACACCTAAAATGGAGTCCAGATGAGGGAGATATGGCTCTCGAAAGATTGGAAAAAAAGGGAAATAAATTTCACACCAGGGGGGAGGGTGCGCGCGCCTCCTTTGATCAGAAGGAAAAATCAAGTTTGGAGGAGCAGAGGGTGCGCGCGCCTCCTATGGGAGGGTGCGCGCACCTCCAAGTAACAGAAGGTTTTGTTCAAGAAGGGCATAAGGGTGCGCGCGCCTCCTATGGGAGGGTGCGCGCGCCTCCTATGGGAGGGTGCGCGCGCCTCCTTGCCCGAAAAGGCAAATTCCGGCCAAAAATCTGGGTTTCTACCATTAACAACCCAAATCCAAAACAAACCCAATCTTCACCATTTCTAACACTACCAAAATGTGAACTAAAGTACCTACACCATTTTGAACCAAAAGGACTCCAACAACATCATCTAAGGAACCTCAATCAAGGGTGATTCAAATACCAAAATTTCACAAAATGAACAAAAATGTAAATCATCACAAAATCAACCAAAGAAGCAATAAATGGAAATCATAGTATCATCTAAGCATAGGATGAACATTTTTAGCATCAATGGGGGGAAAAGTAACTTACTCGGATTTTCTCAAAGGTGACGGAACTCGAAATTTCTTGGCTTCCTACGATCCTATCGAATATCTAAACATGATTCATGTTTTAAGAAATGAGAAATAACAAGAGGAAGATGAAGAAAATGAAGAGAGAAGGATGAGAGAAAAACTTACCTTTTCTATGGAAGAGAGAGAGAGAGAAATGAGCTGGGAGATGGAGGTGGAGTGAAAGAGTGAGGGAGGAGAGTAGGGAGGGGTAGGGAGAAATGATTTGAAAACTTACCCATAGGCCCCTCCCCCTAATACCTTATTTCAAATAAACTCCCCACTAACAAATAAGACTCAACACTTCTTCACTAGCACAAATGACCCAAATAAAATGCTAGGCATAAATTATTATAACACATAAAATGCACACATAATTCATTAATTAAATAACAATTTAAATAAATAAATGAGCAAATAAATAAATGATAATTATTTATTACTAATAAAATAGAGCCTAGTTTTCGGGTCGTGACATTCACTCCCCTTAAAGAAAATTCGACCCGAATTTTAACGAGACTACCCGAATGATCAAGTAGCCATTAATACGATAGTTCCATCATTTCCCAAATTCCTCAATCATCCATTCTAAACCACCACGTAGTAACCCTAAATAATGTTCACAATACCACAACCTCTCGCACATAACTTCCTTCAATCATAACCTTCACTACTAATTAGAATCTATAATCAAAATTGGAGAATCCCAATTGCTCCCAAACATAACTCTCGAGATATCCCAAGCTCACCTTATTCATAACCTTAATTACACTGCAAAGGTGTTTCCTTTTGTAAATCGCATACTTAGTAGTATTCCCCAGAAATTCAAAACATCACCATCCCGAGCCTAATTAGCTTTTAAAATATAAAAGGCTAAAGAAATTTCTATTTCCACAATATTCATCGAAATGGCTATATCTCTATGGATTACCATTATAGTGTCTTCACTTTGAGTTAACACCTTAAATTTATAGTACCATACAAACCCCAAATTTCTCGTACAAAGTGTCCACTTAAATTTATGTTATACTCTCATCCCTTCATTAATCCGGTCTTGAAGCCTAAACAATTCAATATACTCAATAGTCCGCAAAACGATCCAAATTTCATCTTCAAAAGATTTTCTCTAACTCCCATTTAAGTTATAATCCGTGCTCATATACCCAAAGGAAATCAACGAACTCTAAATTCAATAGCTAACCCCAGTTAGTCTCTCACGCATACATTTATTAACTTAATGATACTTAAGCTCAATGGTACTACCAAAATCATAAACCAATTAGCTAGCCTCATTCCAATAGATCCATTACCAAATCACAATATTCTTTAATTATGCCCAAATATTGATACTCAACTTTCTTCACATACCCTTGGTCCAAATCGCGAAACGCCACCAAGGAGAGATTTAGGACCATAGAACCACTATCTAACCAAAATTCAAAATGCCTTTAACATAGATCGAGAAATTGTTACTCTCCCAAAATGTACTTATTAGTCCTTTCTAACTTAACACGCTTACCACCATTATCGATTATAAATTCCACCATACACTCATTACCCATAACAATTCACGCATCCCTCCATACTAATCAATCCCGATGTACTCACAGAGATGTACTAAAAGTAAACAAAATCTCTTAACAAGAAACCCTCGGTTGAATCCTCAACTTTTACAACTCAACCGTTACAATATAGATATTGAGCTAATTATCCGTACTACAACCTTGTACCACAACAATGCAATTTAACCCCAAACTTATCCCCAAACACTAGGTACTATTCGGAAGAAAATGAAAATCTTACGAATGATAAATACACCCAACAAATTGACCGAAACTAAATACTCGGATTTCAATTAAGAAAAGATAGGTATAACTCTACCCAAAGGAACGGTCTCAAACAGTTTTAAGAAATTAGGAATGGAGAATATAACAATCCCCCTACAACAATAGACTAAAGCAATAGTAACATCAAAATCTTGTAATAGCAACATGGCTAATTTAGCAGGTGAGACATAACCATACTTAAGCACATCATAAGCACATAAGACTTCATCAGATACCCTAAACTCCTCCATAGGAGTAGACACCTACTACACATAAGTCAAAGACTCAGAAGAAATAAATGCAACTAAATGCACAGAAACACATAAATGCGATGATCCTAAAATGCACGCGCTCACTCTCACGACGCAAAATAATACCTCCTGAAATTATCCGTTACCTGGTGAGTGCTGATTGATCGCAATTACTCTACCCTAAACCTTAGGGTTCCCCGAAGCATCTCTCTTCTGACCCGGTGAAGTACTGGTTCCTGTTCCTGATGATTGAACCTTAAACCTCGGACAATCTTTTATGAAGTGACCCAGTTGACCACAATTGATACATTTTCCCTGCTTTTTCCAACACTTATCCTCCAAGTGGCCTTCCTCTGACAGTAAGTGCAAAGCCACCTACCTTGTTTCCCTTGTTTCCCCAGAATAGTACCCGGATTCCCTAGCGCAGTTTGTTCCTTAAACTGACTAATGTGTCTACACGCCTCTCCAAGGGAAGAAGTCTCGAAATGACCATGTCTACACGCCTCTCCAAGGCATGACTCAAACCGAAGTGTTCGAGGTCCTCAAAGCAAAGGGTCAAGTCACACCCGTGCAAGGGTACCAACCCAAGACGGTCCACCCCAATCATGCTCACCACAAATATTGTGGCTACCACCAATATAGTGGCCACACCACCGAGGATTGCTTCGTTCTTCGCAATGTCATTCAAGATCTCATAGATAAGAAAGAATTTGTAGTGACTAATGGCGACATGTCAATGTAATAGAGATAGAAGAACTCGAGGGGACCACCCATTCAATCCCAATTGTGAATGGGGGCCCCTATGTTATGAATAAACTTGACAGTTCTTGTTATGTTGTAACTTACGATGAGGTAATGAGGGAAGTACTAGAGAATAGGAAAACGAAGCAAGATGGGAACGTCAACATGCTAACTCGATCCGGTCGAGTCATAGCAAGCAACCCTTCCACTTCCGCACCGAGCTCCTCTTCTCAAAGGCCGCAAGCTCGTGACACTCCCGAAGATCCTCTACTTGTCAAACTCAAGAAAACTCAAGCCAACATCTCTATTTGGGACCTTATTGTATCCTCAAAGAAACACCGAGATTTTGTCATCCGCAATCTCGATGATACATCAGTTTCTCCCGATACTACTCCCGAGGACCTCACAGCAATGATCGGTCACATTCATTTTGGCAACGTCATCACCTTTGCCGATATGGACCTTCCACCATTTGGTTCCGACCACAACGAGGCTATTTACCTCAAGATACGAGCAAGGGGGAGGCCCGTCTCAAGAGTCTTAGTGGACGGTGGTTCCGCACTCAATCTCATGCCTGGCAGAATCATGGGCATACTGGGGCTTAAGGATTCCGATTTGAAGCCTTCTACTCAAGTAATCCGAGGTTATGACAGCACCGCCCGTACAGTCATGGGCATGATGAAATAGACATTGAGTTTGGGAGCATGGTCATGTCCGTTCCATTCCAAGTGCTTGATATCCCGGCCTCGTTCAACTTACTTTTGGGTCGACCATGGATTCACAGTGCTAATGCCGTACCGTCAACTCTCCACCAATGTGTCAAGATCCGAAATGGTGATGAAATAGTGACCGTCATGGCTGAAAACGTCACTATCCACAGAAAAGGTGAGCCGTCCACCAAGTTCAGCATGGTTTACCAGACTCCACTCTCTCCGGCGTCTCAATCAACGCCATTGACAAAGAAGGGATAACGGATCATGGACCCCCAACAACCACAAAGTCCTCCGCATGATGAGGAATATGGACTACTTCCCTGGTTTAGGCCTAGGGAAATATCAACAAGGAATCCTACATCCTGTGCAAGTCCCATTTGTCAAGAACACCTTCGGTTTGGGGTACGAGGCTTTCCAAAGAAGACTTGAAACAAGAGCAAGCAATCAAGAACGAAGGGCCCGAGCTCGTAAAAAAGGCCGTCGTTATGAGGTCCCAAATCTAAGGCCTTACCGCAAGACGTTGAATGGCTATTTTGTCCGCCAAGGGGAAGACGTTCCGTACATGATCTTTCCTGAGCCATGGGTTAACAATAAGTGTGTCAAAAAGCCCGGTCTCGAAATCTTCTCCGATTGTGAGATCCAGAAATCCGAAAGGGAACCAACTCCCATGTCCGCCCCGTGAATGGTGGGGAAGGAAGATGACTATAGAGTCCGAGACAGAAATCACCGTGGGGAAGAACTAACAGATTTAGCCTCCATGTTCGAAGAGCTTGCCATAATGAATGAATGCCAAGTCAAAGCCATCCATGACACCGTCATCATGAACAAGGCTATCAGTGAGATCCCGCCAAGCTCCGAGCCGATCAACAATTGGTATTCAATGAAAGGGCCCCGTGGTATCTGAGGAATTCTTAGTCCAAGAAATGGGTTGCATACCCCCACACAGCAACAAAGGAAGAGCGGCTCACACTTACTTTCGAGTCCGAGAGTGTCTTTAATACCCTCACCCAAGAGGATTTGGAGGCCATATCCGAGCGTGTGTTTCCTTTATTTGCTAATGAAAAATTTGATATTTCTGAGTACCCTGAGATTGCAAAACATCATAAATGATGAATTAACTAATAATGAACTTAACGAACAAGTTAATAACGATTCAAATTATGATGAAATAGACCACGAAAACACAACATACTTAAATGAACTTGCTCAAACAAGTCCGTAGTCGTGGTGAAAATGGTCCAAAGGCTGACGAAGAATTGCATGTTGTTAATCTGGGTACCGAAGAAGAACCAAGAGAGACTAAGATTGGAAGCTTCTTCAAGGGGAACGACATAGACAGATTGACTACACTACTATGGGAGTTCGTGGATGTGTTCGCATGGTCATACAAAGATATGCCGGGTTTGGACAGAAAGGTATCGGTGCACAGGATTCCGATCAGAGGAGATGCCAAGCCGGTAAAGCAGAAGCTCAGAAAGATCAAGCTAGAATGGTCTCTGCAAGTCAAAGAAGAGATTGAGAAGCTCCTCAGTGTGGGTTTCATCAAGGTTATCAGTATCCAACATGGTTAGCCAACATCGTGACAGTCAAAAAGGCAAATGGCAAGGTTCGAGTTTGTGTGGACTTCCGGGATTTGAACAAAGCTTCCCCAAAGGATGATTTTCCACTCCCTAATATCGACATGCTGGTCGACTCCACTGCTGCCTATGAGGTTCGCTCATTCGTGGATGGGTTTCGCTGGGTACAATCAGATTCTCATGGCCGAAGAAGATCAACACAAGACAGCCTTCACAACACCGTGGGGTACCTTTTGCTACACAGTCATGCCATTTGGGTTAAGAAATGCTGGGCTTCCTACCAAGAGCCGTGACAGACTTGTTCCACGATATGATTCACAAAGAAATCGAGGTCTATGTGGACGACATGATCATTCACTCCAAAGGTACCGATGTCAACATTTAATCGATCTTCGCAAGTTCTTCGAAAGGCTTCGTCAATACAAGATGAGGCTCATCCCTGCAAAGTGCACGTTCGGGGTTATCCGAGGCAAAGTCCTTGGTTATATGGTCACTGAAAGGGGAATTGAAGTAGATCCCTCCAAAATCAAGGCAATCATTGACATGCCTCCTCCAAAGACGAAGAAAGAGATCAAAGGTTTCATGGGCAGATTGCAATACATCAGTCGGTTTGTGCACCAACTCACCTCCATGTGCGAGCCAACCTTCAAGCTACTCAAGAAGAATGTGGCTCTAGAATGGACCGACGCATGCCAAGAAGCCTTCGACCAAGTGAAGCATTACTTGACGTGCCCTCCTGTTCTAGTTCCGCCGCACAAGGAGAAACCTCTTTTGCTCTATCTCACTGTCAATGATGAAGCCCTAGGGGCTATGTTAGCACAAGAGCAACGAGAGTTCACAAAGGAGAACGCCATTTTACTTTGTCAGTCGCCGATTCCAAGGAGGCGAAAAGAACTACTCTGTCTTAGAGAAGTCATGTGCAGCATTTGGTTTGGTTACTCAAAAGCTCAAACACTACATGGAAGCTTTTCCGATCAATCTAG